>SRQH01000077.1:0-62554 GCA_018360345.1 Claviceps sp. LM84 group G4
ATAGGGTATGTGCGCCATGTGTCCACGTGACCCTCACCTGGACGATATCTCAATATAACGATGGCTTTTTTGCGAACTGTGCGATATCGTTATAACGAGGTTTGACTGTATGTATGAAATTTGCGGCGTAGGTACAAGGAACAACACCGACAAAGTCCGTCAAAAGATCCGGACAGTCACGTGAATTCTTCCAACACGCAGTGGGGTGCATAGGAGGCAGAATATCGATGCGCTGGTTCACCGCCCAAATTTTCTGGAGCTGTGATGACGAAGGGCTACTTTCTACTTTCCTACATCGGATTCTTCTGGTATATCAAAAACTGTGCACTCCTTTTGCTAGACGCTGAAATTTCGAATCCAGCTATTTCGATAAGCGATGGTACGAACCCGGGGGACCAGCAGTCGGGCTCGTCGCGGCGCCGCAGCCAGCCAACGACCAACGACGGACGCCGGCTCAGCAAGTGAAAATGCCACAGCTTCTACAGAGCCCTCAGCGGCGACTCCCTCCACGCTCGATGAAGCAATAGCTTCTGCTTCAAGCCGCACGACGGGTGCTTCGGTGCGTAGGGGTGGTACGGCGGCCGGTGCTAGGACCGCCACGGGCGGTCGCCTGCGACCCAAGATTCTTCGACGAGACGAAGCCGACAGAGACAAGCTTGCTCGGCAAGAAGAGCAAAAGGCACAGGAAAGAGCTGCAGCAGAAAGAAGGGCCCGCGGACGCTCAAGAAACCGGAGTAAACGAAGTCGTGGTGATGCAATGGGTGCGAGAGGGGGCAGAGGAGGCAACTCAACAGCCAGTGGCCCGTTTTCAAGTGGCATAGCTGGATCAGGTACGTTACCATTAAGAGCGAGATGTGTGTCGGTTTTGTGGTTTTTGGAGAGAAACTGTACTCTTTGTCCATCTTTCAAATCATCGCCTAACTTGTGGAGTAGCCGGTGGCCAGGGCGGCGGTTGGTATGGCGGAGGAAGCAGCGCAAATGCGGGTGGAGGAGGATTCTTTGGAGGCAGAGGAAAATTCGAAGGCAAGGGAAAGGGATTTGCTGAAGCGAGTATTCGAAGGCGTGAGCCAAGAATCAATGCGGATAAACTCCACGTCATGTCGCCAGAGGACGAGCTCGATAGCGAAGACGAAGGCATGATGGCCGCCCTTGGTGGCCACACGGCCGTCACGATGCCCATGGGCATATACCGAAAAGAACACAAGGAACAAGGAATCGTGGTTGCTACTACAGCAGAGCTTGAGGCAGCAGAAAATGCCACGGGCGAGGAAGAAAGTCTTTGGGTGGACGGCGAAGGCTCGGGTCTGCCGCCGCCAGTGGATGAACCAGAAGAAGGCGTTTGGAATACAGACGGAAACGCCGCCAGGGTAAAGAAGGAGCCAGACACAGACGATCTCATGGATCTGGACATTGACGTGAAGCCTGCGCCTACAAAAGAAGAAGAGGAAGAAAAGAAGCAGAAGCAAATTTTGGCATCAGTTGCCAGCGTCAAGAAGAAGGCTCGATCCAAAGATATCGAGGAGAGGGAGATTCAGACCGATCTTGATCTGTTAGCAGGCGAGCTCGGAGCCGTCACGGTTACGGACGATAACGGCGAATCTCATACAGAAGGGCCATCGAACAAAGACGGGCGACTGTATCTATTCCAGTTCCCGCCCCTGATTCCTCCCTTGAAGGAGGTAGCACAGCCTGCGTCCAGAGTTAAGAACGAAGCAGTAGACGACGACGATCTCCTGTACGGCACACCTAGCGCGACTAACGGTGGCCAAATTGACGATCAGGACGACGAGGAGCTCGAAGCCGAAGGGTTCCGGTCGCAGTTTCTATCACAGGGCGGCATGATTGGCAAACTGAATGTCCGAAAATCAGGAAAAGTCGAACTCGACTGGGGCGGCATGACACTGGAAATGAGTCCTGCAGCGGGCATGAACTTCCTGACCACCGCGGTCATCGTTGAGGAGAACGACGAGAAGGTGCAGCAAGATGCGATTGGGGGTGAGAGCATCGGCATGGGCAAGATCATGGGTCGCTTTGTGCTCGCGCCGATATGGAGCGAGGAAGAGGACTGGGACGTGACGCCTCAGGAGTTGGCTCTGGAGTGAAGCGAATGTGGCGCGAGGAAGAGACAGAATGGATCTTGAGGAGATGGGCTTCATAGACGGAGCTGTTCCACTGGGTCCCCCAGTGCAGCAAGCCTTTCTATCTCAAGTGGCTGGTCTAGTAGCACGGTGATTGTGTTGCCCTGCAAGCGGAGAGCTAGACTGTGAGGCGGCCGGTTTCCCATTGCCAAGGGGACGGCGACTTTCGCAAGACCGGTCGCTGCGAAACTTTGGCAAACCTTGAAAATTCCAGTGGAGGCCCAGATGGGTGAATTGGTGATCCGCCAACGGTTGTAGTCTGGGTTCCGGCCCGTGCAAGCGACCTCAAAACGAGAGGAATGAAGCGCTTCATCAACGACCAAACAGAATGGCATTATGCTCTGGTGCCCAACTTCACCTGATCCTCTTGAACAGTACTCGAAGAAATATGGCCTAGCTGGGCAGATCGAAGAGTAATAGTATACTCCGTGTTGTTTAGCCTCGCCGCATGCTATATACCCCATACACAATGCATAGCAGAGTTTCTCCTGCCAATTATTGTGGCCTTTGTGCCCCCTTTTTTTTCATTATGTCCAAGCCACACACCGGCAATGGTAGTCCCATGTGCGATTGCTTTCCGCCGATATATAGGAGAAGGAAACAACGTCGCCTCTGCCAGCGAGGCTTGAAGGGGCCTCTGTGTACGATCTTCCGAAGTTCTGGTTCCACGACGCGGGGACACGACGTGGGGGAATAAGACTATTTTGGAGGAGAACTCAGAAGGGTAGATAGCCGGCTCAATGGGAGATGCAATGACATGGGCGATTTTGGTCGTGTACATAAAACTTTATGGGCCTTGCAACTTTGTTCTAGAAATGTTGGTTCGGCGTTGATAAAACATGGCATTCGTTGTCCTCGTCATGGTCGTGCAGAAGAGTATAACTATAGTGTCATGTCAAGCCATGACCATATGGCCGTGTCCAATAGTGTTCCTGAACTCCAATCCTAAAAAAGATTCATTCCACAACACATTCCCATTTCCCACCAAAGAACACACTCCCATCTCCTGCCCACGAATGTTTTCCCAAGCCATCCCACCACCCATTAAATCTCCCGCCTCTAAAACTCCAGATCAGGCAGGAGGTCCAAGAATCGACCCGTCGGCTGTATGCTCTGGGTACTCGAGGTCAGGGATTTATTTCTGCCAGCCACACTGTCGCTGCCGCGGACACTTCCTTGACCAATTTCTTTGAAGCTAGAGTAATAGTCGTCAATCGAGCTAAAATCGTGTTGGTAACGGGCCCCATCATCGTCGACTTCATCGTCCTTCTGTGCCGGCACACCCACCCCGCGGAGACGGAAATCGTAGGTGTCAATCTCGGGTATCCTGTAGTCGGGCACTTTGCGGCCTCCACGTCTCTGTTCCAACGTTTCGACAAGGGGTGATCTATTCACGGATACGAATCCGCGGATTCTGAGAGCCCGGAGGAGAGGTCGAACGGTGGCTAGGCTGGATGCGATGATGGCAACGCCGACTTCTATCAAACTCCAGATACTTGCGTCGGTTGCATGAACTAGAATCTTGTCAGTTTTACAGTGGACGTGTCACGTCTCTGGACAGGGACTTGAGAAGAAAAGATGGAAGAAGAAGAAAGGGAAAAGGGAGCACGAGTACGCACACAAAATGTCGTCGGTTCGCTCTATGGAAGTCAGGAACCTGAATCGGATGAGCGTGGCGACACTCGCACTGTTCCCTCCCCCACGCCAGCCAAAGAGATTAGTTCATAGCTAGACAATGAGGCTGTTGATGAATAGTGCAGAAGGCCAAAAAAAAAAAAGAAAAAAAAAAATTGTACGCGAGTTCATGGACTGACAAAATACCGATACCCAGGATGAAAATCACAGTCGTCTTAGCCTGCGTGCTCATTTTGATCCCCCAAAGCATGGGGATTGGTATCAGTGCCTGCAGACATACCGATGACACCCAAGTTAGTGAATGCGGCTCATGAATCGTTCTCAAAAGTGGAACGCAACTCTCCCAGACACTGGACAGAAAGACATGTGTATACTGACGAAAAACCAATCCGTCACAATGGTCATTACGCTGAGAGCATATGCCGCAGTCAGGACTTCACCTGCACCAGCGCACTGGCCGTCCGTGATCCTGAAATCCCACTGTTTCTCGATTGGTGTGCATTGCAAGAGATTCCAGATAAACAGGCCGATGCTCCAGAGCGTGATGATGACCAAGAAGATTCGAATGGCCCAGATGTACGGTTTCTGGGTGGCGATGCGCAAGAGAAAGACGCCGATGCTGAGCTTGATGAACATCATGTTCAATATATAGATAGCGACTCCGAGAGCTTGCCACTGTAAGTTGATTGGGTCATCAGCCATCTTGCCGCCCATGGCCGTGTCATGCCATGGCACGAGCAATGGAGCATGCATTCAGTGCTCTTGTTTGATCATGTGGGAGGAAGGGAGTGCGTTAGAGCATACCATGATGGCTGCTACTAGGTCGTCCTCATTCGTAAAAGCAGCATTGTGTCTCCCGACACCTCTTTGCACGCCCTCAAATTGGATGGAACATGTGACTGTGAATATTGCCTACAGAGACAGCGCCTGTTAGCGAGGGGGCGAGAACAAAGGGCTTGGTTTGGCTCCCGACCGAGGAAAGCCTTTGCAAGAAGGGTTGGGTGGACTGACTTGCGCAATCAGCATCAAGATATCATCCGCTTGGTAGCTTTTCATCAAGACGACTCTTGTAAATGCTCGAAGGCCCACAGCGATCCAGCTGGTAACCAGCATGACTATACATGTGATAACCAGACTGCTTGCATTAGACTCGTTGAGATCATATGCTGTCTGCGCCATGACTGTATGATATACATGCGCTGCTCTATGGGTATACAGGCTTATTTCCTTGAGTGACGTTGAGTCTTGGGCAGCAAATCTTGATCTTGCTGAGATCGACGCCGTTTGACTGCGATGCGTGATTTGTATCAATAGTCAAAATCTGAGCCAGAATGAAACTCGTTTGACGCTTGGTATTCGATCGGTCACCAGACTCCAGAGCTTGCAATGACAAAACTTCAAAAGAACAAGAGGCCTGAGTTGGACCATGGGGGTTTTGGTCTCGAAATTGACATTCTGAAGAAGTCGACCGGAGTATAGCTCGGCTTGTTCCGGATGGAAGGTCGTTGCCGAGCTGCCGAGATGCGAGTCATGCGCAGTTGCGATCTCTGCCAGCCCTGTATGCAAAAACATCCTGCGTGGCTGTTTACGGAGTATAGCAGAACGGTCGCAATTGTGTGACACCACTGATGTCGCTCCGCTGTGTACTGACGCGAACGCTATCTTGTTTTCTCTTCTTTCCTCTTAAGTATTTACTCCTGCTTTTGCTTCATCTGTCATTCATGACAGGAGGGGGTCGCCGCTTGACATGGTAGGTAGTTGTTGGCGCCAGTTTTGAAGCCTGATAGACGACGCAACTGGCTGAATGCAGTACATATCATGTACAGCCATCCGTATTTCCAGCAGTCTCGTCGTTTATGTTGTATGAATAAGACTGCAGAACCGTGGCTCGAGCCATGCTTCTTGCGCCCGGGCTGCGGGCAATGTCCAAGGTACGTGTAACGTAGGTCGAGACTTCCACGGGCAGATGGAAGAGCCCTCATTAGGGAGCATCCGATATGACACAGTCGGCAGTCGGCTACGTGTATCAGCCGGAGGACGGCACGGGAATTATCTGCACCGTTGCAGGGTCTGAAGGCGATTGGAGATTTCCGTGCTCATTACCTGCGGGTCCCGGTCGAAGCCTTCGTTCTAGGCCCTGGTATAGCTCGGAGTTCTGACACGGGACGACAGCCGCTGAGACGAGATATCAAAGGAGGCATCGCTGACTGGAGATTGTGATGAGAGTGGTGATCTGTGCTGCCCTTCAAACGCAGACATTAGAAAAGTCAATACATACATACCTAGCCTAGGTATGTATGTAGTACTCTGTAGAGCGATTTCTGAGATCTAGCATATAAATCTCGCGCCACGTTGCTGGAATCCTCGTGTGACTTCGTACATTGGAAGGGGTCCCTCTGAAAAAGCTCGTTGATAAGGTTTGGAACTGAACCCTTTTCATTTGGCGGTTTGGTCGCGGATGATATCAGCAGTATCAAACGCTCCTCACGACCAGACTGCTCCCTAAGAGTAAGTCCCTGAGTCCCTTGACCATGACCGATAACTTGGGATTGACATGGCTATTCTACTGACAAATGACCTCATAGAATTTCCACGAGAATTCATTTGTGCTTGAGATGGCGATATGAGAGAGAACATGGTCTGAAAGTCGGTATTGCTGGTGGAGTGTCACACGTGTACGGAGTAGGCACACCGGTCCACCCCTGACACATTCGAGACGACTCCGCGCTCCTGGATACCGAGACCGAGCCCCGAGGATATGAGAGTCAGCGACACTCGGGATACATATTCAGGCGGTTAGCCGAAGACAGAGAGGGAGGAGGACATTTGAGGTCCATATCATCGATGGTCCCCCAAGGACTCAGAGGGAGAACACGCGCCTCTAGAAATCCTTGTATGTATGTAGTCGATCATTGCGTTCTGAATCGGCATTCATCAGTTCCTAGTCCCAAATAGTGGCCCTTGTCACATGGAGTGAAACATTGCCGGGCTGAATCTACGGAGTATGTATACCATATCTTCAAATCACGACAAGTTAACAACTCAATGACTCCATCAATCAACGCCTGGACATACTTCTTCAAAGCCAAACGACGAAATGATCGCTGACAAGCTGTTTCTTTCGGTCGTAATATACCTTGAATCTCTTTCCGTTTGCAATCTGAGCGGGCGTGGCGAACCAGGTGCAGTGGTTGTTTGGAGATCTTCCTATTCATCACTGCATCAGGGTTGGTTTGGAACGTTCAATTCCTGAACGGCTCCAAGTGGAGCAACTTGACGCTGTTTTGACCAATGAGTATCCCTGTCTATCGTGCATTAGCGTGGCACAATGGCGAACGGGGTTCATACGGACCGTGCACAATTGTTGCAAAATGTTTTGAAGATCTTTACTACGATGAACTCTGCATCAAGAGTCTAGACCGCCTACCGCGAGCTGCGGTGGATGTACCAGTTGACGAAATGACAGGACTCCATCAGGCTTTGAGGTTCAGTATCCGACATGACTCGAAAGCAGTCGAGGACTCGCTCCGTGATCACCGCAAAAGTCCACCGGGTCGAGCCGCCACCGGGTCGCAGGAAGCAGGTGTCAGCAATGTCCTCATGCACGAATAAGGTCCGTACACTGCATTGCGAGACAGGAAATCCTGTCGCTAACGTCTTGATGTTGCAGGCTCCCCTACACGCAAGGCCTCGATGAGTAGGTATCGGAGTCTGGACGCTTCAATGATGGTTCGATCCAAGGTCCGGTCCGACATCCTGCGCAGCGTCTTCTCTTGGTGTACTTTGTACATGATCAGGCTGTCCATCCACATCCAGTTGATGGCTGCTGAAGACGCGCAATGCCATGAGCAATGCTATGAGGAGAGCATCTGGTAATCAAGGTCCTGCCTTCTACACTCGGACGGCCCCAGAATCTAGCCATCGAATCCATCATGCATAGCAGCCGCCCGAAAGAGTAGCAGGTGTTTTGATCAACGAGGCTCGATTTTTAGACCATGTCGAATGAGAGGCCTATATCGATACTCTGGCAGGCTTACCGCGACGAGACGAATCATTCAAGCAAGTTTCTGCAGGACTTCTTGGTGTAGGCCCTTAATTAGTCATCGAACCGCGAACACCAAAGGAAGGGCTACAACGATGGCATCACCTGTGTCGTCGGTACTTGCAAGCTAGGCGCAGAGTAGACTACCGGGCCTGCAGACCCCGATACATCAAGGCACAGCTCTCAATCATGGGCTCACGTTGTAGAAAATCCATGGTGGCATCACGACAAGCAAGCAGCACCGCGATGGGGCCTCCCACATTGCTGTTCTTTGCAAGCTGTGCGGCGCAGGAGAGCCTCCCATCTTCCCCTGTTGGACTTAACGTCAAGGCAGCGGCCCACCATGATGATGTCACAGCAGAGAGACATCCGCGATGGAATCATCATGAAGAAGCAACCACAGTCTCCATTACTAAATGAGAGAGATGACGAGCCTTCAACACCTGCACCCCATTTCCTTCGATAGTGAGCCGTTGTGGCTCGACTCCTGCGAACCTACAGCGCTCCCAGCGCCAGAGGGCTGCATTCACGTCCTCTAGTCGCCTACAGCTTCCCGGGAGCATAAACTGCCTCGGGCACACAATTGAATGACTCGAATCGGAGATTTCTGGCTCAGGAAGATGCCATCACAGAGCTCGGACTTACACTGTTTGACATCGTCGCCAATTTTCGCGGGATTTACCAGCGGGAACACAGGGCAGCAGCACGCCATCTATATTCATGGTACTTGAACATCTGAAAATGAAGGCTTACGACGCCAACAGTGTTCATAGCCCTCACCAAAGACCCCGTTGATCAACGCCCCGCAGAGTATGACGGCCTCTCAAAACTCCGAACCCGACGCCTAGGGGGGCAACAGTGAAACACTAACCTGAGCGGATGTCGCATCGCGTGGGACGGGTACATCTCACACGAACACCAGTACCGCTCAAACCCGGGCTGTTTCGCTCGTGTCTTGAGAATGTTTCAGAAGACGCTTTTTTCGACCCGAGGCCTTTCCAACTTGGATATAAATTGGGAACGAAGCTGATGGACTCACTTTTGTGCATCCATCACGTCCGACGCGCCGTCGTCGCAGTATACATTCACAATTTCAATGGCAACGGAGCTATGCAGTTCACGATCGCCTCTTTGCAGACGATCTTACACGAAAGGTGAGCTGCGTCTTTGACGCGAATAGAGAATGCCTTCCCGGAGAAGTGGCACGCGTATGCCATCCAGGATGTGCCATACTCCATCCACTTAGGACTCGCTGAGTTCAAGAGTAAGCATGAACTCTTTGATGAGGTCGTCACGAAGACAGGCCAAAACCCCGTTAGCTGTAGACCTTCAAGGCATGGATGGCTCTTTATCTTGCTACAGGAGCGGGAGGTCCAAACGTGGAAACCTTCCCAATGGCGTCTGCGCGTCCGACATGGGGGAGCTTTCTGTCCCACCCTCTTTCTTGCTAGTCAGACGCCGGTATGATCTGGTACAGCTTGTACAGCTTCTTACCTCCACGCCAAATCTCTTCAGCTTGGGGTATGTAGGGCGCTTGGTGTGCCCTTCAAGCTACTTCGGGGCCACAGATATGCCTCGCGGTGGCTCGGCGTGAACATCATCCCAATCCATACCTCTCTGCACATTATACATACAGTAGGGGCGTAAAAGAAACTCACATTCTCCTCCACTTTTTGGTGCGTGAATGTGAGGTTTTTTTTTTTTTTTTGCCGAGGGGAGGTATCCATCCAATCTGAATATCCCTCCCAACATCCGTTTATTTGTCGAGGCGTCAGGACTTGGAGACTGTTGCGAAACTAGGGTGACTTCCCTCTCATCACTAGTTGGAGAGTCATCCTTTCCAGTATGTAAGATCATCATTCTTCGGCGCTGGCGGTAATGGCTGCGGCGTCGGAACATCGTCATTTTCCATTGATGGCGGTCGTGGCTGCCAAGATGGAGAAGACCTCTGTTGAGCCTTGTAACATGGGTTGAAGAATTCCTCGCGGGAAACCACATTTTACCTGTGGTACAGGGAAGTCATAACTGGTAAAGGGTTGTATCCTGCAACCGGTGTTGATGTTGATGTTGATATTGTTGTTGTGAGGTATGGGTGTGGCTCGTGCCAGATCACATGCCATTGTCCAATCGGATTCATTCCAAATTAAAATGGAGCGGGCGGCTACGGTGAGTAGGTACCTTAGGTAGGAGGTACCTATGTTTTGTGGAAAGGAAACGGTCTTGCGTGGACTTTTTTCCGTTAGGCGTCGCATCTCAAATGTCGGGTAATATGGCAAAGTCGAACTCGACTGGGGCAGCATAACAGTGGAAATGAGTCCCGCGGTGGTCATGAACTATGTGACTACGGCGGTAATTGCAGAGGTGAACGACGAGAAGGTCCAGCAAGCTGCAATTGGGGACGAGTACATCGGCATGGGCAAGATCATGGCTCGCTTCGAGGAAAGAGAATTGGGATGTGGCGTCTCAGGAGGTCTCTCTGGAATGAAGCGAATGCGGCACGAGGAGGAGAAAGAATGGAATCTGAGCGACGAGCGTTGATATAGCATGGCACTCATTTTCTCCGTCATGGCTCCACAGAATTGTTTAGAAAGAGAAAGAGAAAGAGAAAGAGAAAGAGAAAGAGAAAGAGAAAGAGAAAGAGAAAGAGAAAGAGAAAGAGAAAGAGAAAGAGAAAGAGAAGACAACAGTCGGGATAGCTAAGGTATAATGTCAAGCAATGCCCCTGCCGCATGTGTCCAATAGTCCAGCCCTCCTGAACTCCGGTCCAGTCATTAGAATTTTAGAAAGCTTTCATTATTCACAGCACATACCCTGTTGACACCAAAGGATAAACCCCCTTTCCCACTCGCAACATTCTCCCAAGGCATCCCACCACCATTAAATTTCTCGTCCCTGAAACTCCAGAATCCAGATCAGGCAGGCAATCCAAGGAATCAGGATCCACTCGTCGGCTGTGTGCTCCAGGTACTCGAGGTCAGGGATTCCTTCCTGCCAGCCACGCCGACGCAACCTCGGGCGCTCCCTCGACCAATGTCTTTGATGGTGGAGTGATAGTCGTCAATCGAGCTAGAATCGTATTGGTAACGGGCCCCGTCGTCATCCAGTTCATCATCCTTCTGTGCCGGCACGCCGACGCCGCGAAGACGGAAATCGTAGGTATCAATGTCGGGTATCGTGGACTCGGGCACTTTGCGGCTTCCACGCCTCGGGCTCGAGGTTTCGACAAGGGGGAACGTATCCACGGATACGAAGCCACGGATTTTTAGAGACCGGAGGAGAGGTCGAACAGTGGCTAGGCTGGATGCGATGATGGCAACGCCGACCTCTACCAAACTCCAGATGCTTGCGTTGGTCGCACGAACTGGATGCTGTTAGTAATCACGGCGGACTTTTGTGTTTGGCTGCAACGTTGTCTTCAGTCTTCTTCTTGGGAAGAACGTACACAGAATGTCGTCGGTTCGCTCTATGGAAGTCAAGAATCTGAACCGGATGAGCGTGGCGACACTCGCACTGTCCCCCGCCAAAAGAGTTTATATTAGTCCCCAGTCAGTGGTCACAAGATGGCGCTGTGGATGGATGGTCCGCATGAATGGACTAACAAAATACCGAGACTCAGAATCAAAATCACGGTCGTCTTGGCCTGCGTGCTCATTTTGACCCCCCAAAGCATGGGAATTGGTATCAGGGCCTGCGGAAAGACCAATAAACACGAGCGTTAGTAGAATATAGGCCCTGGCTTTTGGTTCCAGACAATCAATGACTGTAGACATGGTCTTGTGTATACTGACAAAAAACCAATCCGTCACAATAGTCATGACGCTGAGAGCATATGCCGCAGTCAGGACTTCGCTTGCACCAGCGCACTGGCCGTCCGTGATCCTGAAATCCCACTGTTTCTCGATTGGTGTGCATTGCAAGAGATTCCAGATGAACAGGCCAATGCTCCAGAGCGTGATGACGACCAAGACGATTCGAATGGCCCAGATGTACGGTTTCTGGGTGGCGATGCGCAAGAGGAATACACCGATGCTGAGCTTGATGAACATCATGTTCAATATATAGATAGCGACTCCGAGAGCTTGCCACTGTAAGTTGATTGGGTCATCAGCCATCTTGCCGCCCATGGCCCATGCCCCATGGGCGTGCCATGTCATGGCATGAGCACGTTGCCACGTACATATTATCCTGTTTGTTCATGTGGGAGGAGGGTAATGCGATAGAGCATACCATGATTGCTGCTACTAGGTCGTCCTCATTCATAAAAGAAGCATTGTGTCTCCCGATACCGCTTTGCACGCCCTCGAATTGAATGGAGCATGTGACTGTAAATATTGTCTGAGAGACAGCGCCTGTCAGTGAGAAGACAAGCTTCTGCAACTTGCAAGGGGAGGTGTGTGGACAGACTTGCGCAATCAGCATCAAGATGTCATCGGCTTGGTAGCTTTTCATGAAGAAGACTCTTGTAAACGTTCGAATGCCCACAGCGAGCCAGCTAGTGGCCAGCATGGCTACGCATGTGATGACCAAGCTGCTTGCATTAGACTCATTGACATCATATGGTGTCTGCGTCATGGCTGTTGTCTGATACACGGGCGCCGTAGGTATAGAGGATTATTTCCTTTCCTGGGCAGCAACTGTTGATCGTACAGTGTACTGGGGCTCGAGTCTCGACACCGTTCGACTCTGATGCCTGATTCGGTATCAAACATTCAGACTCCGAGCCGGATTCGAACTCGTTTGACGCTTAGTGTCCGGTCGGTTACCAGATAGTGAGAAGCCGGGTCACAGAAAGTTGAAACCAGCAGTCGTCGCGGTCTGGTATCGCCACCACTTGCACAAGTCGTACGTCATACACAGTATCTCGAGATGAATGAAGTTCAAAGCATCAAACAGGGAAAGAGGAGCAACAAAAACGGACGAACATGGAAAAAACGAAGCACATGCGCGGTCAAGTACCTATTCCAGTCCGTAGGTACACGCCGCCTACAGCGACCACTGGGATGTCGAGCCGGAACAAGCGCTCAAAAGAGCCGGGAGGCATCCAAAAAAAAAAAGGCCCAGCCGATCGAGTGGCAACTTTCCCGCGTTGCATCCTTGCGATTCATAGTTACGCATCTACTCAAGAGCCGGCGATCCGGCATCTGCATATAGCTTATGGAACAGGGGGTCTCCCTCGTTCAACGGCGGGAAGGGGAGTCGTTGCAGATGGTACGTCAGACCGCCGTCACAGAAGCAAGCAATAGACATGGCTACTCTGTAGACCATCTACATAGAATATGGATATGCTGACAGTTGGCCAGGTAGCCTTGTGAAATGCGTGTCTTTTTCTGTTCGAATCGGCCAACCCCGAAGCTCTGGCGGAGTTGGTATTTCGTCGGCGCGAACTGCGTTGATGATGGGCCGAGGGCGAGACCGGCTCTTGACAGCAGACTTGTAAGTTGTACATATACATATTTTGCTTTTTGTTCGCCTCGGCATCTGTCAGAGCTTGGAATATGTATTCTACTCTGTACAGGATCGAGGGCCACCTTCCATGGCAGGGCATGCTGTTGGCTTGCATGATCCAACGCGAATTGGGAAAAGGAAGCAGATGGGACCACCTGCAGACTGCCCGCACCCAACGGCCCACCTACACTCTCTCATTGAGGTATATGTATGCCGGGATGGTATCATATATATATTTATATGGTATCCTGCCAAAGCTGCGTTGCAATGACAAGAGAGAAGAGGCCCTGAGTTAGGGTTTTGCCTTCGACGTCGGCATTCTGAACTTTGAAGAAGTCGACCGCAGTATATAGCCCGGCTTGGTCCGGATGGGAGGTCGCTTCCGAGTCCCGGGCTGCCGAGGTGCGACTCACGAGTCACGAGTCATGCCCTGTATCATCAGAATGGTCGCAATCAGGTACCTACATACATAGGTAGGTTTCCGTACTCCGTATGTCCATTCGTGTCGCTCCGCTACTGACTGGCAGTGACGCGACGCCGTCTCGTTTTCTCTTCTTTACGGAGTACGTAGTATCTTGACTCTTGCTTTTGCTTTTTCTTTATGCCAAGAGAGGGACGGCGCTTGACATGACTGGTGGTCATTGGCGCCAGTTCTGAAAGCTGGTACATACATATGAATTTATCATGTATGTATATGTAGACGCAAATGGCTGAATGCAGTGCATATCAATAATCATGCACAGCCATACATATGTACAGCAGGTCACCGTCGTAACTCGTTAACGTTTGTGCAATATGAATAAGACTGCAGAAAACAAAGGCTCATCTTGCACCTGGGCCATGCCTGAGGGACATCCGGAGTAAGTTCCACGGACCTCCAGAGAGCATTTGATATGACGCAGTCGGCAATGAACATGCACCCGTCGGCATATATCAGCCGGAAGACGGCACGGGAAATACTTTTTACTTGCCCTGTCGTCGCAGGGTCTAGAGGCGGTTGGAGATTTCCATGCTCGTCATCCGCGGGCGCGGGTCGAAGCTACCGTCTTGTTCTCTGGCATAGGTAGCTCGTTTGAGCATGAGACGACAGAGCCGCTGGACGAGACATCAGAGGAGATGGTGGTGAAGGCTAATAAGTTAGAGCCGGCGATTGCTGCTATCGAATGCAGACGGTGACGCGGGCGGCGGAAGGCATTCCCAGAGCGGCTTAGCGTGAGCCCACGATACCTTGGTTACCAGGTACCTAGGTACCTGGTATGTACATATGTACGGAGTGAAGTACCGCCCCCTCGGATCAACCATCCCGAGCTGCCGTGCGTAACTTGACGATATGTATTACAGGTCGACATAAGATTTTGAGTTCCTGAATCCGACATGAGAAAATTCGTGGACAGTCCAGGGCTCTCTCCGTCATCAGCGCAGAATTCACGGCTCGACGCGCCATCGGTTCGCAGGAACCAGGTATCAGCAATCTCCTCATACACGACATGCACGGACAAGGTCCGTACACTGCAATGCGAGACAAAAATCCTATCGCTAACGTCTCGATGTTGCAGGCTCCCCTACACGTAAGCCCTCGACGAGTAGTTTTCGGAGACTTCCATGGTCGTTCGATCCATAACCCGGTCCGATATCCCGCGCGAAGTATCTTTTCTTGGTGTGGTAATACAGCCATCCGTCCATATCCAGTTGGTGGCTGCTGAAGACGCGCAATGCCATAAGAAGACCGATCGAGGTTCTGCCTCCTACACTTGGACGGCCCAAAGAATCTAGCCATCAAATCCATCATTCACAGCAGTCGCCCGCAAGGGAAGCAGATGTTTTGGTCAACGAAGCTCAATTTCTAGACCATGCCGAGTGAGAGGCCTATATTCCGATCCTTTGACACGCTTGTCGCACTGGGACGGATCCGACTTCGTCTACGCCAGTTGCCATCTCAATAAATGCGCCGAGTGTGACTCCGACTCCAGAGTACGGTCCTTGTCTGCAGAACGTCGTCTCTACGATCGAAGCATTGGGTCGAATAAGCATCTTGCTTCGATTCCCATGAGCGACCGGAATGGGTATACCGACGACCATCGAAACTAAGGAGCACTAGATAGACCGAGTTAAGAGCAGAAGTAGATGCGCCCGTGCAAAACTGCTCATTTGCAGCTCGCAATATCGAGTGTCCCGGCGAGCGTAGTATTGCTGGCGGTGCTGAGCTGTGCGTGCCGAGGGAAGCGAAATATTGCAGGACTCCTCGGCGTAGGTCCCTTAATTTGTCATCGAGTCGCGAACAGTAAAGAAGGTTATAACGATGGATATACCACTGTCGCTGGTATTTGCAAGCTGGTGCGCAGGAGAGCCTCGCATCTTCCCCTGTTGGACCATACGTCAGTACACAGCCCACAATCCTGGGCTTACGATATAGAACATCCACGACAACATCACGATGAAGAAGCAGCACCACCTTGAGACACAATAACGGTCGTTACTTGCTAGCTGTGCGCAGGAGAGCCTTTTATCTCCCCTGGCGAATCCAAAGGTCTAAACAGCAACCCACAAGGAGGATCTCAGGAGAAAAACATCCTCGATGGAATCACCATGAAGAAGCAGCCACAGTTGCAGCTATTGACTGGAGAAGGCGATGAGGCTTTCAAAATCTGCGCCCCATTCTCGCGATACTGAGCATTCGTTCTCCGCAAACTACAGCGCTCCCGGCGCCAGAGGGCCATGCTCACAGCCGGAGGTATTTTGAGCAGACCTCGACAGCTCAAAGGTCCTTGAGCAGACAACTGGATGGATTGAATCGGAAATTCTCCTTCTAGGAAGATATCATCTGGATAAAGTTCGTCGCCTGTTAACACGGTAATAACCAGCGAGCCATCTGTAATCATGGTGCTCGACCATCTCAACACGAAGGCTTTCGAACGCCGATAGTGTTCACGACTCTCACCAAAGATCTCGTCGAGTAACGCCCCCTCCCCCGCGCAGGGTAAGACGGCTCTCAAAATGCCAACCCCAACTCGCGACGCTTCGGGGGCAAAAGTAGATCTGAGCGGATGCCGCGTCGCATAGCGCGGGTACGTCTCAAACACCGGTGCCGCGACCAGCCCGGGCTGCTCTTCCAAATCCCCAGAAGGACCTACTTGTCTTTGGTAACCGTTACGGACGGGGCTCCTCGATCCGAGCCTTTCCCAACTTGAGCACAAACTTGGTGGCAATGCTGAAGGCTCACCTTGAAACACCTTCCGACATCCAGCACGGCCGATGCGCACCCGCAGGATACGTACACGATTCCACCGGCAACAAAGCTAGTCCGTGATCTCCTCGTTGCCGACAACCTTATGCGAATGGTGAGCCTCGTCTTGGACACGTCAGCTGTATTGCCCTCCGGAGAAGTGGTACACGTGTGCCGTCCAGAACGTGCCATACTCCGTCCTGTTGGATGAACCTCGCGAAGGTCAAGAGTACGAAGAAAACTATTTGATGAGGCCGTCACGCAGAAAATCCTAGCCTTAATAGCTGCGGACCTTCAAGGCACGGCTCTTCATCCTGCTACTGAAGCGGGAGACTTGGCGGGCGTCCCTCGTATCACCAATTCACCGACAACATCATCTATTTACGGCTTTCGGCTCTATCGGCCCAATTTTCTTGATCTGACACTCGACCGGCTGTCAAGGGCATTGTAAGCAGGATCATTGCTCGAGGACCCCAAAATGCTATCATTATCATGGCGGTGATGCCCTTCAGGCCATCCTCGAGCTCCTGCACCAGGCCCGATGATTCCTCACGACTCGCAAGCGGCTCAACGGGCAACATGAGGCGCCACGCGAGCTCAAGAAAATCCGACCTGCAGGTGGGAAGCTGTACTACTAGGGGGGTCTAGTTTAGTCAACCCGTCCGTCTCGAAGTGTCGAGAGTACATAGGTACATATGTACCTGATGTAAGCGTGGAAACCGTCCCAATGAGATACATACATATGTACCTACATTGTATAGCCCCCCCACAAAAACAGAAGAAGCCGAACGGTGATCGTGGACGGACAGATAGATCTACCCCACAAATGTGCTTGTAGGATCTAACTGCTCCAAAGGGAAAGAAGGGCGTTGTGAGAACAGAATACGATCGTGGACAAACAGATAGATCTGCCCTACAAAGGATCTTTGCAGGATCTAACTGCTCCAAAAGAATATAGAACACTGAATGGGAGAGAACTTTTTGTTGATTAGGAGTTATCTCCTAACTAGAAAACAGTACGCATTATTCCCTTTTTAAAACAAGAGGCAGACCTTGTAGGCTCCTCTCAGGGTTATCATAAAACCCAAACAGCTCAGTATCTCTGATGTTGAATCGAAGATGCCGGAACAATCTCCGTAAAAGTTCACATGCAAGTAGCAGTGCTCCTTCCCTTTCTTGACTCCAGAACAACAAGAACCAATAAAATCCATATCTTCACACCCTTTCATCGGACAACTGACCGCATGACAACAACATCAATCTGGATTTCAGACTTCGAGCCTCGGAAAATGTCCGAATGATATCATCTTGAGTTCGAGAGCGAGAAAGAATGATAATTGAAACAGGATACTGACAATAACGAAAGTGTCGAGTTGCTCGCGCCGAACTTGCAAATGAGGGGTAGGAAGATGATTAACTCGAAAAGGAAAGTTGATTAAAATCACAGGCAAAAATAACGAACAAGGTGGGTCCTCCTTCACCCCCCCCCCCGGCGGAATCCCCACAAAGTTCCCAAAAGACCCTTTCCGCAAAACAGCGGGGTAGAAATGACGTAAGAGGCGCATGTGCACCTCGTGCCAGATCACGTGTATCAAACCAATCGGATTCATTCCGGAACTGAAGCGGGGCGTCGCGGCTATTCACAAACATGTTTTAACTTTTGGCTCTTGGGGAAGGGAAAAACGGTCTTTACAAATTATGTACCGTACCACAAGGGGCTGCGCCCGCAGGCTGCAGTCGTTGGATTCAACGTAGACGGAATGGGGACATGAGAGTTTGTAACTT
Source organism: Claviceps sp. LM84 group G4 (assembly GCA_018360345.1). Taxonomy (NCBI): domain Eukaryota; kingdom Fungi; phylum Ascomycota; class Sordariomycetes; order Hypocreales; family Clavicipitaceae; genus Claviceps; species Claviceps sp. LM84 group G4. The sequence continues at coordinate 18,269 of SRQH01000077.1, forward strand.
GGGACTGTATCGACTGCGAGGAAGATGGCAATATGGCAAATTGAATCAAGTGGGACATTTCCTGTCCTGCCGGGCGTCGCATGTGGACGATTCCGCTTCGGAGTTTTAAATTAATTTCGGAACGTTGTTCGGTTTGTGCTCGATTTGTGCTCTCTGGGCTTTATTAGCCTTTGGGGACTCGGGAGGGGGTAGGTAAGCGAGGCGGCACGATACATATACATAATAAAGGTAGCGCGTCTAGGGCGGGTATCTTACCTATGTATGTACATATGTACATATGTATGTACAACATACCTCCTACATAGGTTGTAGGTTGATCTCATAGGCGCGCGTGAAGAGGCGGTAAGCGTTAATAATAATAAGCGGTAGCAAGGGAATGAATAGTTTGGCTGGGCGCTAATAAAGTCAGGGAACGCGCCACAGAAGATTCCTCGGCGCATCGCATCGCATCGCATCGCATCGCATCGCATCGCATCGCATCGCATCGCATCGCATCGCATCGCATCGCATCGCACCGTGCACCACCGCATTTGCATTGCGGCGCATACTGTCGCATTACGTCGCATAACGTCGCAAGGCCCCAAAACTACAATTTTCTTTGTTACAGGCTCTGGAATTTTTGTCTTCATGTGCTGCGCAAGGCGTTGGAAGACATGTTATTGTATATTCGCCACTTCTTTACAGGTGTGTGCTACGTGGCTATGTGGTCTGTTCGTCCTGCATACATACTCCGTAGGTACTAGGTACATACTCCGTATTATTAGGTACGTTGAACCCCATGGCCCAGTGCCCACACACACACACACCCTATAGTTATTAGTACTGGACATACATACCATAAAAATGCGCAATCAATGCATGGAGGTAAAGACGACAAGTCAACAAAATTAGCAAAACAGTGAAGATAGCTATGTACTGGTTCGTTTTTTTTTGTTTTTTTTTGCATGGTTTTCCTCCTTTCCTCCGTTCACAGAATCTTCATGACCAGATAATCGGCAAGTCGTCGTCCTGTCTGCCCTCGGAAGTTGTAACGTCGCCAAAGTGTGCAAAAATGCGCAACGCCGTAAATGCAACCACCCCAATCAAACAAGATCATACGGAACGATAGCACTCCCAAGGACGAAGACACATCAGAAAGTATAGAAATAAATAAAAGTAAGAAACTACCATAGTTACTTAGAACGTGTTGCCAAATCTCTGCAAAGTAGAATAGAACAACTCCATCAAGTTTCCCATTCCAATTCTTCCAAAATATCCTTTGTGGGCCCCTTTTTGTTCCTGGGCGCCTTTCGTTTGTTTGTTTGTCTGTTTGTTTGTTTGTTTTCTTTTTTCCATCCTTCGCCGGCTTTTGTTTTGTTTGACTGTACTGATTGTGCTGTCTGCGTGCTTTGCGGTCCCATTTTGGTGGCCTTTTCGGAGAGACGGTAGGTATGTAGTCGGAGAGATAGAATCACCCATTGCTGCTGGGGTGAGTGGTGATGTTACAAACTAGGCGAGAACCGGCCTAATAAGACAGCCAGCGCAAGATAGGTCCTGAACTTGGTGGGTGAGCATACAAACCGTGCACATCGCCAAAGACTTCCTTCATGCATCCCATCAGCATGGCGGTCTGGACAGGGCTGTCGCTGCGGTGAAGTTATCGGTCCCCGAAAGCGCGCAACGATTTTCTTCCTCTCGCTGACCAAACATCTTCCATCCATATCCTGCAAACATCTTGCCACCACCCTGCAATATCCTGCCATCATCTGCTGCAAACCTTGCCGCTAAAACTCCATCTCCCAGTATTCACCACAAACGCACCACACTCAAACTGGCCCATCATCAAAGCCATCCATACAATACAGCAAGGACACACAAAAACCAAGTCCAAGAAAGAAAGAAACACACAAAAAGGAGCAAAAGAATAACAGTCCAACGTATAAAGCAAGGCAGATTGCATCGTGTTTCTGCAACTGAGAGGGAGGGACAGACAGATAATAGAAGAAACAACTCCAACAAATTCTCTTCCCCCCCAACGCCGATCAAGGAGCGTAATGGTCTTGGTAGGTTGGACCGTCGTGATTACATACTCCTTCTATAGCAGTCGTAAATGGCTAGACCGACTTGTTGGCGTATTGTGACTCAAATATCATAACAAGAGGCGCGAAACATGGCAATGTTCAGTCATCACTCCACCACATCTGAGCCGCTGGCGGCCTTCTTCCAGAGACGCATGACAAGCGAGATGCAACACTCTTTCTCCATCCTCGCCAGCCCCGCAATGCGCCATGCACACAGACACCCAGGCACACACGGCTATCGTTTCCGTTTCTTACTCTTGTCACCCCCCGTCATGGCAGCCGTTGTGATGGGCGCCGCAGGCAAAAGAGCGGGCTGTGTTGGAGCGGTCACTTCCTCCTTCTTGATCGGCACGCCCATGTGGCGACCATATCGTCCCTTGCGACCGTTGCCTTCATCTTCGCTGATGCACTGATCAGCCGAAAGTCCCGCATCCCGACAGCGCCCACACGGACGCTGACGGTCACAACCCTTTTTACTTTTGCGACAGCGCTGGCATCGCGGCTTGGTCGAAAGATCTGGCTGCTCATCGTCTCCTGGGTGAAGCATGTGACTGGCCGAAGCGACAGACGGCTTTCTCGACTGGTTCGCGGACGCAGGAGACATAGGGCCATGTGCGGCGGCAGCGGCCATGTTGACCGCGGCGCTGGCAGGAGAAGCAGCAGAAGTGGGAGCAGCGGCAAAAGGAGCCTGCTTCTTGGCCTTGGGGGCGGATGCAGGTCGAGGAGCCTTGAGAGCCTTTTGCTGGGCCGCCGGCTTAGACACGGAGGCCGACGCAATGGCCTTGGGCTTGGTCGAAGTGGATTTCGTCTTGACCGACCCAGCCTTATATAGGGTGCCCGCGTGCGATGCCGGCTTGCCATCTTCGTAGTCAGCCTCATCGCTGCTGCCATCTGCCATTTCGGTGGAGGGCAGAAAAGGAGTCTCGGTGGACGGATAAATCAACCGAGCAGTGGTGGTAGGATCCAGCTTCTTCTGTCGGCGGAGACTAGCCGACGTGTCATCTTCGCTATAACTGTCGCCATCACTAGTGACTCCAGTGGAAGATGCAGCATCGGCGCGACCACTGAAGGTATCATCTTGCGTAGACGCAGAGGTGCGGCCGTGTGAAACATTGGACATCTCGCCCAACCGCATCAGCTGGATAGCGACGTCCTTGTCCTCCTCGGACATGCAGCTACCGACGGTGGGATCAGGTGTAGGTAGCACACCACTCGGGCCAGACCCTATACCGCTGCCATTGCTGGCATAGCCGATACTATCGCGAGAGCGATGGCCGTGCGCGGGTGTGGCATACACGGACGGCTGTGCGTTAGCATTGTAGCTTTGGGGAGATGGCATCGGCCGAGGATTGGTGAATGGGTGCTGTCCGGGATGAACAAAGGGGAGCGAAGGACGATGGTTGTCGATACGACGAGCCGGCGAAACAGAAGGATTCGAAGTAGCTGCGGGCATCTGAGGCGGTGCAAACAAGGGCAACTCCTACAAAGGTCAATGATTAGTCGAAATGCCGAAGAGACTGGAAGCAGCAATAATGATGTGATGATCTGGCATTGCAAACTTACCGAACTCTCAAACTTGGCTCGCTTGCGACGGCCGCCTTCCACGATGTTCTCGACACTGATGTCGGTCGTGCCCAGCAGCTCCTTGGCCTTGGCAGACGCACTGCTGCCAGCGCCATCGCCACTGCTGTAGCCGTTGATACTCTCGCTGCATCCATCGGCATGCGCATGGTTGACGGACCTCCGATCTCTGCTCGTCTGGAACCGGCTATGCCTCTCGCTTGTGCCAAACGGATCGGATCTTCGACCATGGCCGTTGACGGGAGACTGACTGCGTCGCCGTGAACCCCTGGAGCCTCTGGAGCTGGGTCTGGCCATGTCCTCTTGAGCAAAACGCTGTTGTGGTTGATGTTGCTGATGTTGCTGATGTGGGTGAGTCGAGCCGCCGTCCTGCTCATAGGAGGACTCGGCAGTCTTGTGCGCAGGGCCACGATGAAAGGTTGACTGCTGGCCAACGGAGCCTGATGGCAAAGATGCCTCTTCAATGACACGAACATAGACAACCATGTTGTTCCTGAAATTTTCGTAACGGGCAATGAGTGTATTGCCATGCTCGTCCTCAAAGCTGACACCCTTGGACCCGGAGGGACCAGAGTAAAGACCATAAAAGTTCTTCACAGTGGTGACTATCGAGTCTGTGGTGTCATGGGGAAAAATCTGAACTCGCATGGGCAAGCGCGCCCGGCATTGCGGCGACTCGAGGAAGAGAAGCTCGAATGCGACATTCTTGGGGGTTGTGATGACAGCCGGAGACACGCTGCCTCCATGGGGGGATGTCTCACGAGGAGGGTTCACAGGCGACATGTAAGCCATGATGATGACGGCTGGGAGTGTGGCCGGTGCTGTAATTATTCTCTTTCTTTTCTCCCGGCTTCAGTGCGCAATGTTTGAATAGGCCGAGGCGAGAGAGTCCAGTCTTGACTGGAGGTGGTATTGAGAGTTCAGCAAGTACCAGCTCGAGCGTGAGCCTGTAGGCCAGGCTTTTTTTTGTTTGTTTGCAGCCACAGAAACCTGCGTGCGTGTGTGCGTGCGTGTATCAAACGATTGGGACGCAGCCAGGCGCCAAGGTGCTTGAGAGAATAGCAAAGTCGGTTGCAAGCCCTCGTGCTCCTTTCAAAGGCGATTGGGCAGCGTGATTGTAACAGTCGACCAGCGCTCGATGATGTTTCTCTGAGCACAACGGCACAACGGCACAAGGGGGAATTTCACGGCCGTCAAGGCTACGTGCGGGCGGGCGGGCGGGCGGTAAGCGCCAGGTCCAACGTTGAGGATCCGGGGCTTTGCGCGACGGAGACGACGGTTGCTTGAATGGCAAGTGGCAGCTCCCAAGACGGTATCTAGGGACGAGATAAGATGATTAGCAGCCGTTGTGACATGAAGAGCGTGATGGGTGCCAAGATGGCCTCATTCAGGCCGTTGGTCGTCCGCCCGATGGCTGGTCTGCTGGCCATGCTCGGGGGTTCCAAGCGAAGCCAAGGCAGAGCACCAGGACAGCGCCGCGGGGACAAGACGGAATGGAATGGCTCAAATACAGACTGTACTGTGATCGCGCATGATGATAGAGGCGATGATACTTACCAGAGATGTTCACAAGTGGCTTGGTTGATGTTGACGGTGGCCTTGATGGAAAGAATGTGTGGACGAGGAAAAGAGGAGTTGGCTGGCGAGGTTGGCCGATTTTGTCGCCTCGAGCATTGGGCGCAGCACAGAGCAGACCCGAGGGGGAAGACGAGTCGACGACTGGGGGAAGAACCGAAAGAGGGCAGTACAGCGTTGAAGTCACTGGGTCAGCGCTGGTGTGACCGCTGCGGCCGCTGAAGGTTAGCGCCTGAGGATGGCGTCTCCAGCGCATGTTGCGCTGAGCTACAGCGGCTTCCCGGACTGCCGCGGGTGCGGTGGCGGATGATGCGCCGTGCGTCTGACATGGCTGAGCCTGGTCTTCCTGTAATTACACACTGTACTGTACTGTACATACCTACATAGGTACTCTGTGTTACGTGCCTCGTTTGCGCAGTCAAGACGGAGACGGTTTGTAGCCCGGTAGAGGTGGGTTGTGCGTGTTGGGTGGCCTGAAACATGGCCAGTAGGCCGCTCCATGTGTGTGGGTTGAACTCGAACTGAATCATCAATCCAGATATGGTCGAGCTTTCGTCGATGCGCGGCAGAGTTTCCATGTATGTATGTATGTATGTATTCCGCAAGTAAATTACAGTAAATACCATGGCCATTGCATTATTCACTGCCACCTTCCAGCTTTGCAGTCAGTGCAGGCCACCGGCCGCTGCACAATCTGTAATCTCTCGGGTCGTCGCTCTTCGGACAACGTTGACGAATAATAATTATAAGGTGCCGCTCACTCGATATCCACATCTGTCTACCTACCTAGACAGGTACCTACATGTACTGCGCGAGTGCGCATACATGCGCCTGGGACGAACTCGGGATGCCGCAACTCACAGCGCATTGCACTGTATCGGGAATCCCATGGCCCATGGACCCGATACCGATACGACCGATGCGACATGGCGATAGAACATTACAACAGGCTCCAGCCTCCAGCAGAGCAAAGAGAGGAAAGAGCAGGTGAGCACGACGGTTTCGTGCAGTAGCACTCGACCCCCACCCCCGCAAAACCACTGGCTTGATTGGCTCGATTGGGTTCGATTGGCTGGTCTCGCATGACCGGCCTAAGCTCCATTGAAGGTACTGCGCAGCCTGCGCTGGGAAGGAACTCTGCGGCAAGGTTCACGCACGCTTCAACGGCGCCTTGACGAAGGCTTCAGTTAGCCTTCGAAAACGCTTCAGGAACGGCTTGAGGCACGGCTTAACAAGTGCTCAACTGGTTCAGCATTGGTCCGCGACAAGCGCAATCCGTCTCGCTCAAAAATACCGTTTCTCTGCGCTTTGCGATGCGCAGCCTTTCCGTCGCTGGTTCCTTTCTCGACGCCTCGATAGTGAATGTGGCTGCCAGGCGGGGGATGGGATCATGGCTGACCATACCCCTTTGAGATGATGTGGGCCCCCTTTTGTGCGTGCAGTGAAGCGGCACTTCGCTGTTCCCTCTAGCTGTTCAGAGACTAGCCTGATTCTGTCCTGTCTCATAAGCGGGTGGACGGTGGAGGACAGCTTGGATGCATGGCACCGCTTTATCGCCTGTTCGTCTTTTGCGAGTGCAATCCGGCATCCAGTCCGAGGCGGCTGCGGCAAGGAACAGGGCAGGTTTGGGGACTTTGGATACCTACCTATGTCAGCATGTTGTAACTTGTATGTATGTATGTACAACTCGCAATGGATGAATGGATGAATGGGCGAATGGACGAAAAATGCCAGGCGAAGCTGTGCGGGCCCGAGTCTTGATTGGCCCTTTTCCAGCTCGCGTGTTTCCGTTCTTCGCAAGTGGTTTGCGCTGCGCTGCGTCAAGACTCAACAAAGGTGCCGAGCTCGCCGCATTTCAAAGTCACCTCTTAGGCTCTTAGACAACGCCAGTCGCCGTCGCTCAACAAAGCTGCCATGGCTGCGGTTCTTGCTGCGCCGGTTTGGAATACAAAAAACATCCATTGAGACGATAAGGCCGGCTAGGAAGCCAATTCTCCTACCTATGATGCACGATCAAGCGCCGTCCTGACTCCTCACTCAGTGGATAGGATCGCAGTCGACTGCCAGTCTGCCACAGCCACAACCGCCCGCTGCATCTTCTGCAGGGATCTGAGTGACAGGCGGAGACTGGACTCCTGGAGTCGACTCTCGAGGAACCTGTTATGTACATACCTGAGTGCCAGGGCCCAGTCGAGCCGACTCGAGGAGCTAGAAGTGGTGGTGGTGTGGGGGGAAGAAGCCTGGCTTCATCAGCCTTCAGGCCTCAAGTACCCTGATAATCCCCTAGCGATGATGAAGAATCCGCCTCGATTGCGCCGGCCCTGGCTACATACGCAAAGTGAAGAGAAGGCAATCTACGTGACACTTGCGAAAACGCACGGCCGTCAGGACACGTAACTGAAGTTAGGTACTCCGTACATACTGAACTTTGAAGCCGTCCTGTCGAAAAACTTGATGCGCCATCTCCTCCCCATGTTGCCCACGACTTTGCAAATGACGCAAGCCGCAACAACATATGTACGGAGTACATGCGTGGTGCGTGGTACGACCCCCCCAAGACAACGGATGATGCGCCGCGCTGCTGTAATACGGCTTCTTGGGCTTTGTTCCCAGCCAGTCAATATAACCCCCATTTCACCTACACTACAAACGAACTCTTGTCCATGACAACTCGTATCCGCTACACTTTCTGCTCACCTTTTGCAAAAGGGGAGGCACAAGAAGAAAGGGTGGCACGTTTCATGCCATTGATTGCGCTATTTAATAGGCGCCATGGTAAGTAAAGAACGCCCCTCCTTTCCCCAACATCTCCTCTGTATGTACGGACCGAGTACATACTGTAATACTCGAAGCTGGGCGAACATGTTCCGATCCGAGCAAACAAGCAAACACCAGATCGGCACGTTGCTTTGTGTCACTTTGAAGAGGGGTTGCTGCTGGTTCGGGCGCGCGAGATGGCTTGTCATGAAATGCAGACAAGTCTTGGCAGCGTCGCCGACTTGTGTTCCCGTTGCGCATTGCGCATTTGCCCGCTTGAACAAGGTTCAGGAGGCAATTGCGACGCTCTTGTTGGAATCGTGTTGTCGCGGATGTATTTGAAGCTTGAGCTCTTACGCCGTTGAAGAATTGAAGGACAAAAAGATACCAAGGCAAAGAAAGATGCATCAAGAGAAACGCAGGACTCAAAGATAGCTACCTAGGTAAATGATGGTTCCGCCAGTCTGAGCAAGATATCCGTCCTCGTGGGCTTCTTTGGGAGCAAGGCGCACGGCGCACGGGCCACGGAGGTACATCTCGGAGTCCCATTGGTGGTGATGGGCCTGGCCGCCTGATGGTGTGAGAGAGACAATGAATGGGAGGCAGGCTTTCGCAAACTACCTAGCATAGGGCAATATGTAGCGCTACTTTGTCGAACAGAAGAACACTGTTGCGAGTACATACATACATATATTGTACATAGGTACTTTGTCTTCATCACACGGCAAGGTGGATGTGCGGTGTGCGACAAAGCAGAGAGAGGGAAGGCGGATCGGCCGGGCCAAGACGGATTGAGGCGCCCGAGATGAAAATGTGCGATTTGGGGCCCGTTCTGTTTGCGCGACGATTGATACGCCCTCTTTGAGACTCGAGACCAACTTTTGTCTACGTCTTATCTTTGTGTTTCTTTTATTTAAAACACAATTCCTCGCACTTGCTTTTCTTTGATCAACTTCTCTTCCCTTCAAGATAACGGAACATTGACACCCAAGTCTGGCCAAATGTAGGTTCGGTGCGGGGGTTGCCGCCCGTCACCGCCTCCGCTGGACCCAATCCGTAGGTAGTTTTTAGTACGGAGTACCTACCTAGGCACATACATAGGTACATACCTACGGTCCACGGAGTACGGAGTACATGATACTTCTTCATTCTTCCTCCATTTGCGCCCAACCCCGCGACGACGGAGCTTTCCTGTCCGCTATTAGCTAAAGATTGATTGAGAACTACCTAGGTAGTTGGACCTTTCCCGGGAGGCTCAGTTCGTAAGGCGACAAAATTGCGCATTGGAAGGGAGAGGGAGAGACTTTGCGATTTTGCCGAGGTTGAGGCACGGTCGCGATGAATCTGGAGGCCAAGCTGTAGGCGGGCCCAGGGCTAACCAGCACTACCTACATACACACCAAACACCCGACAATACGGGCTACCAAGGACTTGACAGGAAAGGACCAAGGGCCAGAGACGGGATGTCAGAACGTGACTTTCAAAAACAATCTGCAACTCTGTCTGTATTCTGTAATGCTGCACAGAGACCGGCCAGCATGGCGGCGCAACTCCGACTCCGAAGAAGCGATGAAACACCAGACGGAAATTGAGCGGAGCCAGAGTCACGTGGCTTCGCGTAAGATTGGCGCCAAGCAAGCTTGACGCGTAAGTAGAGTCGTAGACACAGACCCAGCTCCTGCAACCCATGATCAAAGGGCAGATTGGCTCCATATATGGTAGCCTTGTAATTACAACTTCAATCTAATACTCGTTGCTGGTGTCAACTCCTGTATCTCCCAATTTGTCGCTCAAGTTCACATCTCCTCGTCCAGGCTCGCAAAAGCTTCCTTGGTGAGACGCGACCGACGACGTAGCTCCTCCCAAAAGGGGCCTAGCGCGCTCGCGTGCACGGCCATGTGTGTGGCTGTCTGTGGTGAGGAGTGGGGATTTTTATCGTCCGGACGACAGGGCTGCTCTTGCAACGTGCGACGAACTTACGAAGGGGTCCCATTCGCCCGCAAGGCGCGGGTGGCGCGGCCCACGACTCCGTGAGTGGCTGCTTGGGCGCGCTGCGCTGCACGTGAGTTTGTGCGTGTTATGCAGTAAAGAAGGCGACGCTGCACAAGCGAGCGGGTGTGTAAATAAACAAACAAAAAAACAAACAGAACTGCGGACTGGCGAACAGCTGGCGTTCCGAGTCCGTAGCCGAGCGCGTATGTAATATGTACATACCTAGCATTGAAGCGCGCTGTGTGTCGATTTCACGTCGCACGGGCTTTCACCAATTTGGCAACGTCATGCATGCAATTCTGCATCTGCAATGCGCCGCAATGTGAATGGATGATGGACGACGGGCATTCAACAGAACGATTGGAGTGCATTGCAAGTTCGCCCGTGCCTACGGAGTATTTCAGCTGGGTGACTGGGTCCAGACTCCCTGAGAGGCCAAGGACAGGCCAATGGTCACTTCGGGCTTGCTTGATGGCATGTTTCTACGTCTCGTTGCATATTGGCTTCACCTAGGAAACGACCTTGTTTTTGAGGGTTTTGCCGTTGTATTCGTATTTTACACACGTTTCTGTCGCATGGTACCGTTGCTTTGCGTTGCAACTTGCGCTGCTCGTAACTTCGTAAGCCCTAGGCAACACCTCAACCCGCTCAACTTTGAAGCAACATTCCCGAATCCCAGGCATTCCCTTTTCTCCCGCAGAAGGGCGGGGAAGGGATTTCGCCCCATCGCATCTCCAATCTCCTTATTCCCCCCCCTTTCGTCACCCCTTTTGATTTTCATTGCGTTCGGTTGGGTGATTTGCGATTTAAAAAAAGACCACCCCTAAATTTCAAATCCTACCAGGGTTCTTGTCTGGTTCAGCGAGTGAAGGACTTGCGGCGACGGCCGCTACACTGCGCTTGGGTGCTGTGGTTAACCTTTTTTTCTGTTGCGCTGCGCGGCCTGCGCCGCATCTTCTTATTATTTTGGCATCCCATCTTGTGCTGTGTATTCGCGTGTGTATGTACATTGTACCTATATTGTGTGCGTCTACCTATTTGTGTCATTTCGTCATCTTGTCTCTTGCATTGGGCCATTTCCCCTCCCTTAGTTTTGCCGGAGCAGCCACGGGCTGGCAAGTTCGCTTGGCGCGAGAGCAAAAGCGGTTTCGCGTGTTCCGTCATCTCTCCACCCCCTGGCGCTTAGAGGAACGGCTTCGTTTCTTCCCATTGTCCCTGTAGCGGCTGACACGACGCCACCTGGGTCTTCTCGAAGCCTTTTTTTTTTGAAGCTCTACTTGAAGCTTTGTTTATGCTCTCTGTCTTCTGCTCTATCTTCAACCCTGCTCGCCCAGAGCAGCCCAACATTCGAACTTGCTAGCCTTTTGAGTCTTCACTGCCCTCTTGCGTCTTGTCTGCGCGGGTTGCGCGGGTGCGCGGTGTTGAGTGAGCACTTGCCGACTTGTTCGCGACTGCTCTCCTGTCTGTCTGATCGCCTCGTTCGTGTTTTTTTTCTCTACTCGTCTTCCTCTCTGGCTTCTTCCGCTGACTTGCTTCTTCTGCTTCTTTCAATACAGGCCATTGATCTTTTATCGCCTTTCACCCTTTCAGTGAACATAGAATTTTCTTCTCCCTTCCCCGATCTGCTCTGCCTCAGACACGTCTCAGAGTAGAGAGTCCGCATTTCTTACCCTTCGAGTTTGCCTCAGCTGAGTGGATCAACACATACACGTGTATACAGGAGAAGATCCAAGGTCGAGAGGCACACTGGACAAGTAAAAACAATACACGCACTAGCCATCGGGCTACGTCTTCTTTCTCTCACATCTCCCTTTCTGCTCCTTTGTCCTCGCACGACATTGTTGACGCGTAATTTAATTGCCTCTAATTACCCAAGTTGAGGCTTCGCGACGTCGTCTTCCTCGTGAGGTTGCCCTGTCTGCAGGAACCACGACCACTTCTTGTATTATCCTTAGACAATTTCGTGTTTTTGACACTTTCATCTTTTGCCGCCGGCGAAGACAAGACGACATGGATGCCAAGGTATGTGCTGCTTTCGATAAAGACGAATGATGGATTCAAGAGGGAGAAAGAGGTGCAACGTGCAACCGGATGCACTTACAAGCTGCTCCACGCTTTGCCTCCTGTCTCCCCCTGCACCACCTGCATCTTCCGCTCGGACATCGCTGATGATTTGAACCTTGTCTAGCCCTCCCGACCTCGCGGCTCCGAAAACAATCATCAAGCTCTACACCATAGACACAAGTCGACAGGCAACCTAGCCATGGCGGCAGCTGCTGCAGCGACGGCGGCTTCCACCACGATGGGCATGCGTGGCCCAGCGCGACGGGCTGCGTTTGGTGATGTCACGAATATGTCCAAATCAACGGTCGGCGGACTTTACACTGGAAAGTTGCCCAAGGTTCAGACGGCGAATGTCATTCCCAGGGCGACCTTCATCAACAAGGAGAATATCCCATATAGTCGCGGCGCAAAGGACCAACTCGCTCGTCCAGCACAACGACCGAATACTGCCGCCTCGAATAGGCCAAACCTGACAGTGTTTGCTGATGCAGGGAATAAAGCGGTAAACTCAGTGGCTGGTCAAGACGCGGGAGCCGTCGTCCCCTCGTCAGCTGCTACCATTCCATCTAAAGATCCGATTCCAGATTCAGCAGCGGCGCAGCCCCGAACCGTGTACGCGTCGTCAGACAAGGAAGCTGCTGTGCCCCTATCGGCAACTATAGTAGATGTTCCGCCGATGCAGCCTCGCCACCACAAGAGTCAGCCGCACTTGAAACCGTCACTACAGCCCATGCTTCGTCGAACGCAGAGCAAACACTTTGAGAGTCTTGCTGAACCGGCCGTCGATAAGACCGTCAGAGACGAGTCGGCTGCAGCAAGTCCTGACGCGATCGCGATTTCAGCCAGTAAAGTGGAGGAGAAATTGTACGCCCATCTCCCGTATTGCGCCGATGATGACGAGCTGCTTCACCAAGTGAACGATGTTGGTGTGTACCCTGAGCTGTCTTCCAAGCTTGACCTCATCTCTGAGGAGGGCCACCCGATCCACAACCCTGCCAAGGAAGGCCATACACAAGCACTGTCAGAGCCAGAGGAATACTGGGACGAGGAGGACGACGAAGACTACGATGACCAGGATCAGGCCTATACCACTGCACACTCTTTCCCGACCCAAAACATGACCATGGGCGGCGTCACCACGATTCTAGCTCCACCCGTCACCTCGAGAATACAACGCGAGCTGGAAGAAGCCAAGCTTGAAGTCCAACGCTGCCGATCATCGGATGACTTGGAAGAGGAAATGTGGGACGTGAGCATGGTTGCCGAGTATGGCGAGGAGATTTTCGAATACATGCGGGAGCTAGAGGTATGTAGCCATCAACCGATTGCGCCTCTTGCAAGAAAGTCGGCCTCTCTCTTTTTCGTATTCTCCGCCGCTCCCTTCCCTCGTGACTGACACTGGCATTTCTAGATCAAAATGCAACCGAATCCTCACTACATGGAGATGCAGACGGAAATCCAATGGACGATGCGATCCGTGCTGATGGATTGGCTCGTCCAAGTTCACAACCGATTCAGCTTGCTGCCGGAAACGCTATTTCTTACCGTCAACTACATTGACCGGTTCTTGTCTCGCAAAATCGTGTCGATTGGGAAACTGCAGCTGGTGGGAGCCACGGCGATTCTGGTGGCTTCCAAATACGAAGAAATCAACTGTCCCTCTCTCGAGGAGATTGTTTACATGGTGGACGGCGGATACACGACAGAAGAGATACTCAAGGCCGAGCGGTTCATGCTGAGCATGCTCAGCTTTGAGCTTGGTTGGCCAGGCCCGATGAGCTTCCTCCGACGTGTGAGCAAGGCCGACAACTACGATCTCGACACCCGCACACTCGCCAAGTACTTTCTCGAACTGACCATTATGGACGAGCGGTTTGTCGCGTCGCCTCCGAGCTTTTTGGCCGCTGGAGCGCACTGCTTGTCGCGATTGATTCTGAACAAGGGTGACTGGGTATGTGGCTGAGTCGGGTCTTGACGTTGTTATTGTATCTTGTGGCTAACCAAGTTCCAGACCAAGGCGCATGTCCACTACTCTGGATACACGTGGGCCCAGTTGAGGCCTTTGGTCACCATCATGATTGAGTGCTGTGAGCACCCGCGCCGTCATCATTCCGCCGTGTTCGAAAAGTACCAGGACCAGAGATTTAAAGAGGCATCGACGGTTGTCCAGCACGCCTTGGACGCTGGATTCACGCTACCACACCATGCGACGACTGTTCGACCGATGCGGGGACAGACGGCTGACTTCTCAGACGCTTTGCACTACGCCAATGGCTTATTGGTATCCGCAGAAGGCTGATGTCGTTCCTGCGTCAGAGACTGAGTGTCTGAGGACTGCACAAAATTACATAGGCAGCCCAGCCAGCTGCCACTGTAGATGAACTTGGGCGGCCCATGGCCTACTGTTGCGAATATTTCCTCTCCTTTCCCTCTGGCTCTGCCCTTGGCCTCTTTTTGATTTCTACCACGTTCATTCTAAGGTCCTTCTCAGTCATTCAAGGCCCTTTTCGCTGCTTAATTTCACGTAATAGGTGGACTTTTGCTCTCCGATGGGGCTATCACAAGACATTCACCCACCCCCGACATTTGCGGTTCATGAAGTCTTCAATGAGTTCTTCAGTTATATTATATTCCTTTCTTCTTCTTTCCTTCACGATGTACATGACGCTTCAAACTCTGCGCACCTCATTTCGCGCCTACTCGTTTTTTTTTGTTGGTAACAGCACATTGGCCTTCTCGACGCTGGTGCTTTCTTGTTCTACTCTTGTTTTATCTGTAGCTTTTATCCCATGAGGCTGGGCGTTTTGGGGACTGGTTAAGGCTTGCTCGTTGTAGCTGTTATTTTGTGTGTACTCTGGAACTTACTTGCATGGATACCGTATTGCCAAAAAGCGGGAGGAGTTTGGGCACGGCACATCTGGAGGATGTACTGCTGCATAGTTACGAGGGTTTCTTACCTTTCTTTTATAATACCTTTGTTTTGCGCATTTTTACATGTTCTGGTTCCCTTTTGTGGCCCTTAAACTTAGTCGTTATTACGTATTTTCAGGGTGAGATGACGGGTTGTCTGGTTTGAGACACAGGAGGCTGGCGAGGAAGTCCAAGGCGGTAGGGAGTAGGGAGTAGGGAGTAGGGAGTAGGGAGTAGGGAGTAGGGGAGACAGACTGCGCTACAGGGACCTAAGAGACGGAATTGAAGACGAGGACGAGACGGGACCGAGGAGATTGAACTGATTACGTTTCTTTTCTGGAGGGATCATCGATTGGGCTGGGCTGGGCTTGACTGAGGAGAGTTGAGGGGCTGTTTGTATGGCATGCTTTATTCGAACTATATCTTTTGCGCATAGGGAGGGAATAATACCAGATGCGTGTGTTGGCATACAAGACACGGATATGTGCACGTGTCGTGAAGGTGCCGTGGTTAAGCGACTTGAGTCAATGGAGTGAAGTTTGAGTGAATACTGGGTGATGTCTGTTATAGGTAACATGTTACATAGTACCTAGGTACCTAACTTGTTGGTGAATGTGGAGTAATAAATATGTGTGTGCACAATGTCAACTTCCAAGAGAAGAGTGAAGTCTCGGCTAAAATTTTGGGTCACATGCCAGGAGACATCGAGGGAACGACGATGAAGTGATGTGTGAAGTGAATGGAGTGAATGCGGTTACATGACGTGCTGAGTGCGTGGAGAATATCGTGGAATTGCGTGTGATTGTCTGAAGCTCAAGCAGGGTTCATGAAATGCTATGAGTACCTAAGGTACCTAGGTATTTACCTACCTACCTACCTAACTCCGTAGTCCGTACTCTACACCTTACGGAAATAACGTTGCATTGAGTAAAATGCGGAGTGGGATGTCGGAGGGAGTTGGACTGAGAGTTGAAATACCTATGTACATATGTAGGTAGTTACATATAGGTACATATGTATGTACATAGCTACATTAGGTAGGTAGGTACATACCTACCTTTTACTGTAGACGATTGTATTGAATTGCCTGGAGGCTGGAGCAAGTGACGAATGATTTGTGAATATGGTCAACTGACTGACTGACCGACAGAGAAGGGGTCCAGCGTTCGCATCCGTTTTTGTGCATCTATTTTTACGATGAAGCGTTACTATAGGTTGCATTGGCTACTGCAGTCTGCAATGCATCGGCCTCCCGTGGACGTGCATAAGCTGAGATCGAGAATCTTTTAATCCGCAGTGCCGCACCTTCCTCCCGCAGATAAAGGTCCAAGGAGAGCAAACTCACGAGGGGCTCCTTGCGCCCCCTCAAGATCCCATTGGACGCAATGGCAGATGCGATTTTCGCTTCGTGGAGCAGTGCAGGTGACCCGTGTCCTCCCGTCCTCCCCGACCCGAACGACGGTCGACTTGGGCTTCCAAGTTCCTTGGCTTCTCTTCCTGGGGGCGCCCCCCCTTCCCAACTTCTCCCCTTTCGTCCTCTGCAAAACTAAAAAGTAAAAACCCCGGACAAACAAGAGTCAGAGACAGGCACCAGCCACCCTCCCTCCCGAGTCCCAGTCCTCCCACTGCCCAGACTTACCGACCTACACTACATAATTACATACTGTACCTGCCGAACTGGTTGGGGAGATATTTCCACAAGAGCGAAAACGGCCACCTTGTCTGAAAGTGGAATTTCCTCTTTCTGTCTTGCCTTTTCGTGTGCCTTTTTTCATTCTCGTGCCTCAGGTTCATTTGGTTTGCGAACAACGCTTCACGCTGCAACACAACACCGCAAATCGCGCTGGTCCTGCCTGGTGCATCGTGGGGAATTTTCTTTTTCTTGCAGAACGTGGGTTGTGGCCGAGACGTCAGACACGCAAGCCCGAACAACGACAGCTGGCTCGGTTCAGTCGAATCAATCAAATCGAGAATTGATCATTGATCATTGAGACTTGTCCTTCAGACATTGACATCGACATTGACCGCCGATCGATCGCGACAAATGCCCTCGGCATCCCTCGGTTGAACGAATACGATCCCGCACGACGAAACGCACAAGACCGTAGACGGCCGGCCTGCTGCGCCTGTTCCTTCTTCCTTGTTTCTTTGACGACGTACAGACCCCGCATACAACATGGCTAGCCCTTCTGCCAAGATCAAGGAGACGGTCAAGGAGACTCTCGTGGGGACTGCTACTGACGAGCCTGATGCTCAATTGTCGGCGCAGAGCAGGGCGCGCTTCAATGCGCATGCTGTCAAGGATGCCGAGACGGGAGATCTTTACATGGGACAGGACGAGTTTATTAATGCCATTGCGCCCGCAGATGAAGACTATGTGAGTCACGGGGGTTGCATATCAATAGGAAGCACAGTTCATTCATGACGGGCATTGCTGACAAGACTTTTTGGGCAGCACAAAATCAAACGTCACCAGTATTCAATCTTGTTCCGCGTCGCCGACAACAAAGGCACGGGACGTCTGAGCTTGACGGACTGGGGTGTCTTTGAGAACCTCTTGTTGAAGCCCGATGCCGAGTACCTCATCGCGTTTCGCCTGTTTGACGTGGACCGCACCGGCAATGTTACCTTTGACAACTTCCGTCGCCTGTACGATCTCAATAAAGGGCCGGATAACATCCCCTTTAACTGGGATTGCGAATGGGCCAAGCTGTACCTTGGGCGCAAGAAGCGCCACGTCCTGAGCTACACGCAGTTCTCCCAGATGCTGCGCGGCTTGCAAGGGGAGCGCATCCGCCAAGCCTTCCAGCTCCTGGACAAGGACGGGGATGGGTACATTGGCCCGGACGACTTTGCGCGTATCATCCGCGAGACATCGAAGCACAAGCTCTCCGACCACATCTTGGACAACTTGCACACCCTGTGCAACATGTCCACCGGTGGCAGCAACATCTCGTACGCCAACGTCCGCGCTTTCCAGAACATGGTCAAGGAAATGGATCTGGTCGAGCTTGTGGTCCGCCGCGCGGTTGCCAAGAGCGCCGACGGCAAGATTACCCGCGCCGACTTTGCCCGCGAGGCTGCCCTAGTGACGCGCTTCTCTGTCTTCACGCCCATGGAAGCCGATATTCTGTTCCACTTTGCCAGTCTGGACGAACCCTCGGGCCGTCTGGGAATCAACGACTTTGCCAAGGTGCTGGACCCTCTGTGGCGGCGGGCAACGTCCATGTTCGATGGCCACGATGTCGGTCATGCGGCTGCTGGTTCGTCGTCGAAACCGGCCTCGATGTTGCACGGGGCTCTCGAATCGGCGTACAACTTTGGGCTGGGTAGTTTGGCCGGCGCGTTTGGAGCCTTTATGGTGTACCCCATTGACCTAGTCAAGACTCGGCTGCAGAACCAGCGTGGTGCCCAGCCCGGCCAGCGTCTGTACAAGAACTCGATTGACTGCTTCCAAAAAGTGTTCCGCAACGAGGGTCTTCGCGGCCTGTACTCGGGCGTCTTGCCGCAACTCGTGGGCGTGGCACCCGAAAAGGCCATCAAGCTGACCGTGAATGATATCGTCCGAAGCCACTTTACCGACAAACAAGGTCGCATTACTCTTGGAGCCGAGATTCTAGCCGGTGCCAGCGCCGGTGGATGCCAGGTCGTCTTCACTAACCCTCTCGAGATTGTCAAGATTCGGCTCCAAATCCAGGGCGAGGTAGCCAAGACTCTGCAAGGCACACCAAAGCGGTCCGCCATGTGGATCGTCCGCAATTTGGGACTCGTCGGTCTATACAAAGGCGCATCGGCATGCCTCCTTCGCGACGTGCCCTTCTCGGCCATCTACTTCCCAACCTACAGCCACCTGAAGCGCGACTTCTTCGGCGAATCCTCCACCAAGAAGCTCGGCGTGCTGCAGCTCCTCACGGCGGGCGCCATTGCCGGCATGCCCGCCGCATACCTCACCACGCCCTGCGACGTCATCAAGACGCGTCTGCAGGTCGAGGCGCGCAAAGGCGAAGCCACCTACACGGGCCTGCGACACGCCGCGCAAACCATCTGGAAGGAGGAAGGCTTCCGAGCATTCTTCAAGGGTGGGCCTGCGCGAATTTTCCGATCCTCGCCGCAGTTTGGCTTCACGCTGGCGGCGTATGAATTCTTGCAGAATGCGCTGCCTATGCCGGGGGGTATGAAGAAGGAGGAGGCCATGCAGCGACAGCAGGCGCAGCAGATGGCTACGTTGGAGGGGGGAAGTCTCGATACATTGCCGTTTGTGAGGAGTAGAAATGCACTCAAGATCTTGCTTGATCTTGATGAGGACTTTGGGAGGGCCAAGGTGCCGGATGCGGCGACTTGGAAGGGGTTGCCCAAGGCCATGGGCGGGGGTGGAGCAAACTGATTTTTTCTCCTTTTCTTTTGTACTGTTTCTTTTGTCTTTGTTGTTGATTTCTTGGGGGAACATGCCCGTGCCGATGGGACAGGGAGGCCATGCTCATCAGGAGATGAGGAGACAAGAAAGAAAGGCCCTAGTAATCAGAAGTCTGAAGGGGTGGAAGGGAGAAGAAATACGAGAGAATAAAGGAATAGAAAAAAACAAAAGGGGGGGGAGGGGAATAGAGACAAGGCAAGAACAAAGGGGGAAAGAAGAAGAAGAAGAAAATAACGAGGGGAGAAACAGGAATGAAAGAAAAGAGAGGCTTGATTGAGCCTTGAGGAATGGGGATACAGGAAGGAAGTCAAAAACAGGGGAGGGATTCCGAGAATCTACTAGTCACCAGTTACCATACCAGTTCACGAGGCCGTTCATGGCTACTGGCGTTGCATTGCGTTGCTTTTTGCTTGCATGCGTAGCTTGTCTTTTTTTTGTTTTTGCGTTTCTTGCAAAGAATCAACAGTGGTGACACTGACGAGAGAGTCGAGACAGAGTCTAGACAGGAAGAGGAAGAGGAAGAGTGAAAGAAAGAACGAGAGAAGTAGAAGAGCTGTGGAAAGTCATTGCTTGGGGGATAGAGATATATCTGTCGTATTCTCATTATCGTTACTCATTACTTCTTACTCATCATCAATCATTTTGTTTTTTCGGTCTTCTTGCTGCGTTTTTACATACATAGTGTATACTGCGCAGTGTCGAGTGTTGTGTGTTTTGATGCTGCCCTTGCTGTCACCTGTGACCTATGTACCTATGTACCTCCCTAGGTACATATTATGTATTAGACTGCGCCGGCTCATCAGCAACAGATGGCCCGAAACAAAGACCCGCCAATGGCTATCATGCATCATGCAAGGCAAGGATCAACATTGATGGCTCGCGCCGCGGTGGATCCCCAACATGAAACGCACCTCGGAGGCTCGGCCCCATCCCCCACCTTTTCTCTTTCATCTCGTTCATCTCGCGAAGTCGCGAGTACAAGTCTACAACAACCATCGCCATCGCCATCGCCATCGCCATCATCACTCGCGACTCGCCATGCCCTGAACTCAGCCTCCACGACCTTCTCATTCTAGCTTCCCCTCCAGACTCGCCCAGCCCTCCCGAGCTCTTACACCCCCCGCGCCGCGCCGCATCCCCGCCCCCAATGGCCCTCCTCCCGGTCCTCTCCGCCCTCTGCGGCTGGATCTACACCTTTTCCTGGAGCGCATCTTTCTACCCACAATTGCTCCTGAATGCGCGCCGGAAGAGTACCTCTGGGACGACTGTTGATTTTCCGCTCATAAACGTGCTTGGTTCGTGATATCTTGTTTCCTTTCTTTGCGCATATCTTTTCTTGATCTGGATTATGAACTCTGCGGATATGTATGTACATCGTCGTGTCGTACTTAGCTAGGTACATACTCTGTTCTTCATCCTACACACAGCAAACAAACACACCATACTCACTTCACTCTGATCCGAACACACCGAACATGCCTCTGCTACTCTGAATCGGAATGCGCTAACAAATATGCAATGCAATGTATGCTTGCTGGCTAGGCTTCCTCGCCTACTTCCTCTCCTCCCTCGCTCTATACGCCTCGCCTCTCATCCGGGCTCAATACGCGTCCCGCCACGAGAACCTCACCCCGACGGTCCAATCCAATGATATTGCGTTTGCGCTGCATGCCTT
Source organism: Claviceps sp. LM84 group G4 (assembly GCA_018360345.1). Classification (NCBI taxonomy): domain Eukaryota; kingdom Fungi; phylum Ascomycota; class Sordariomycetes; order Hypocreales; family Clavicipitaceae; genus Claviceps; species Claviceps sp. LM84 group G4. The sequence goes on from SRQH01000077.1 coordinate 39,297, forward strand.
GTTGGCGTCTGCGCTGACGGTGTCGCAGTATTTATGCCGTTCGTGGTGGGGGATTCGGTATTCGGCGGGGGCGAAGCCGAGTCGATTTATTATGGGTGTGGCGGGGGGGTCTTTTGTGGGTGTTGCGGTGGTGTGGTTGCTTACGGTGAGGGATGCTGCTGCTGCTGCTGCTGCTGCTGCTGCCGATACTGCTGGTGTTCGTGATGGTGTTGGTGTTGGTGTTGGTGTTGGTGTTGCTACTGGAGTGAGAGTCAACCCCGCCACATCCTGGTGCGAGCTCGATATCGTCTACGCCCTCGGCCACGTCAAACTCATCATCTCCCTCATAAAGCTCTGGCCGCAGATTCTCGCGAATTATCGAAATAAGAGCACGAGGGGGTGGAGTGTCTGGCAGGTTGTGCTGGATTTGGTGGGCGGGATGCTGAGTACGGCGCAGCAGGGGATTGATAGTTATTTACAGGGGCATTGGAGTGGGATTACGGGGAATCCGATCAAATTTGCGTTGGGGAACATTAGTTTTGTATATGATGGGATATTTTTGGCGCAGCATTATGTGTTGTATAGAGGGGAGGGGGGTGATGAGGACCGAGAGACTTTGTTGCGGAGGGAGGGGGACGAGGAGGAGGAGTAGGAGGAGGAAGAAGAAGGTCGGAGGCGTGAATTCTCGGGTCGGGATGAGGGTTCGCGGTATTCGTGATGTTGGGGGTAAGTTTATCTACAGGATGCTATGTGAGAAGCTGGATGGTATGGGTCTTAAGTTGTATAGATGATGTGTGTTTTATGTATCCACATTCAAGGCAGTACACAAGGGCAGGCTTCCTCTTGTGAAGTTGTGATGGAACAGTCCTCTCTACACAGACGGCTCCAATTGGTAATTCGTACCGTCACCAGACGACATTCTTCCATGAGTTGCTCTTTGCATCTCTTACTCTGAGATGGGCTGCCCTCGTTCGGGTCTGAAAGACGTCCGATCCTGAGCTTACGGTGCAAAAATAACACGCGATCGCTTACACCCCGAAGAAGGTAAGAGATCGCGAATGCGATACATGCTTGTGTCGTCTGGCCAGCCCGTTAGGACCAAAACCGAACAAGAACGTCGAGGATAGTTGTATGCTTTCAACTTTGACCGCACTGGAGCGTTCCAGCCGACATTCACCAAACCTGGGGCTCTCAGGGCATTCTACTTGTGTAGCTCGCATTTCGATGCTGGAGCATTTGTTGGAGATGCCGTCTGCTGACCCATGGCGAGTTACCCATGGCGAGTTACCCATGGCGAGTTACCCATGGCGAGTTACCCATGGCGAGTTACCCATGGCGAGTTACCCATGGGAGCCTTCAGACATGGGCCGCATGGCACAGAGTATGGGACAGCAGGGCCATGATTGGTGATTGAACGGGGAACACCAACACACAGTCAAGACTCAAAGGTCTTGTTACGACAGAAGTCTACGCATGTTTACCTCCTAGACCAGCATTGCGGAGCAAAGGAAGGTCTAAGGAAGGGGGATGTGGTCCAAAACGTGACCTTGCACTCGTCGCCGACCCAAAACTTAACGCCCTCATGGACGTACCGTGCCTCTCGGCACTCAAGGTCAAGTTTTTTATTTTGAAGTTTCTTGGTGGACTGGACAGGCATATATATCTTATATCTGTGATCACCCCTCAATCTCTTCTCGCTCTCGCGCCTCGAGTGCCGTAGCAGAGACGAGATAGACTCTGGCTATATATCAGGTGGAAATATCTTCAGACTTTTCCATCATGGTAAGCCACGGCGGCTCGGAGGAATAGGTACCTAGAACATTCCCGTGCTTTGTGAATTTGCGGGGTGAAAGACATGGTTCATTGCGGAAAGTGCGAGCGAGGTCAGGTCCTCAGGATGAGGAAGTATCGACCTGCTGAGCCGAGTAAGTGAAGCCGCTGATTGGCTAAGGCGTCAGCTGCCCCATGATTCAAATCCAAGCACTTCTTTCCCCCCTTTGTCTTCCTCTTATTTATTAGTTCGATACATACCTGCCTCATCAGTAATAATAAAGCCACCATGTAAATTTTGTCCGCAAACATCTGCGGACTGGGGGTTTGGTGATTTTTGACTCATTGTCTTTGCATGCATTGTTTATCTGTTTCGAGTTATCTACTCTGTCAACTCAACACAACCCATTGTAACTGCCAGACCGTCTAGATCAAAACAGTCGTAAGTCACACGCTGCAGCTTCATGATCATTTCTAACCACATCGTCATAGATGACAACAATCATTGATCAAAACAATCACAAACTCGAACCATTGTAACTACAGTACCAGGCCATCTAGATCATAAAGATCGTAGGCCACAATGGTCATGGGTTATAACGATTGTAATTTGTCACTGATGAAGAATATAGTCATCATGACTGGCTTCTATCAGTATCAACGCTCTGGCGATAACTCCTGCAGTGTGAGCGATGCGGGACGCTTTGCGACTTGAATCTCAATATCGTGCAGTATGACGAAGACGCGGCTGCTAGGGTTGTCTTGATCTTGCCATACGACCACTGTCCTCTGGGGTCACTTCGACAGTGCTACTTGAATAGCCCGGGAAGAGTTGATCATCACCGATAAGATCGTTATTCACTGTCCAGAGTAGACTGCAGTACGCACTCCTTATGGCCAGGCCAGGGTGAAAAAACTCGACGAAGACATCTTTGGTGAGGGGGACAAGCTTAAGGAGAATAGGGACCAACCGCCTGCGAGATCTTCAGTGCCTATCGGGGTTTCCGGGTGTTTTGGCATCATTTGTTACTGGCCCGTCATATTGATTCTCAAAGATTTGGCCAGAATGGTCATGTGTACATCTTCCAAGTCCCTTTTTGGGGCGGTCTGATGACCGATGTTGCCCTGCCCGGGAAGGGGCCCATTCGAGCAGCACATCAGCTTTGTCTATGGAATGAGCGCCCGTGGCACAGACTACCTATACCGATGGCAGTCAGAGTGGCAGCGAGAAATCGTCTGGCTTGATACCTATGTTGGCATATTCAGACATCAAGGTTTCTAAGCGTTGCTCCGTTCTGGCATTGTGCAGCTATCAAGATCGACTACACGCTGGAGTTTCTGGTCGACGCGGAACAACAGTGTCAGGGGGCAAAACTATTCGCCAAGCAAGTTTTCAAAACCACTCTCCAGCATCTTGATGGAAATAGTCAATGTGCAAAACGCCTTCTGCATGATACTCAAGTCGTCTGAAGTTTTCGCAACAGAAAATTCCGAAAGAGCCATTTATACGACCAAGGTTACAACTTACAAACTCACTATTTAATTTGCTTCGACAACAACGTCAATTCATGACCCATCAACCATCAACCATACAACAATACAACGAACTCATCGACAATGACTTTAGGGCATCGTGTTTTACCAGCCTGTCTTTCCTAGTCTTCTATCAAACTGTACAACCAAGTGGGTTTTCTGCACGGCGCAGCGATGGAAGCACACGAGAAAGCATGGTTGATGTCGGTTGATGTGCGCCCTGAATTCTATAACCTCGCTCTGGGTAAAAAGAGAACCCATTCACCAGATCGATGGGACATGGCCATCCAATGCCTCAGACGCATTTATCCGAAGACCGAAAGATTTGTGCTGGCATCTATTCTTACCTTATATACACCAGCCGTATCCGCAGGTCATGAAGTAGAGTGATCTTGAGTTTGCCAACGAGAAGCTCAAGCGGGTCGAAACTGAACAGAATGGACAAGCTCATTCCTGGGATGAAGTCACTGAATCTGTCGATGGAAACGAAAGTGCCCAAACTCCCGCCGATGCTAACGCAATGGTGCCCCCTTGGAAAAGCTCGGTACTTACGACAAGTACGAGATCACGACGACGGCTGTTACAATGACATAGGCTACAGCTTCTCCAACTGGAAGAAGCGGTACATCATTACCGTATTCTGGGTCCAGGTGTCCGAAACCTTGGGTCCTTGGCTGCGAAAACTTGCTTGGTGAAAAGTTTTGCTCAAGTCAACAGTCAGGGACAGTGTGTATGAAGTGGGTTCCGCAAGAAGTCAGAGATTGCGGTGGAAAAAACGTGGGAGCGAAGGACATAAGAGACAGTTGGCCTCGCACGTGTGTAATCGTCGATCGACATCCACCTTTGACATGTTGTCCTCAGTCTTCACTCCGTTGTGACCTTACAAGCCTTGACAAGCAACTCGATGGCTCGTACGAAAACTTGCAGGTCTACAAGGAGGCAAAGATTCAGGTTCGGACCCTGGCTTGCGAGCTGCATATCTCGTTGTCAGTTGATGCGCCCTGCTATCGGCTTACCGCTCATTGAATAGACAAGTCAGTTATGACGAGAGTGACCGTGAGCTGTTTCTTGGTCAGGCTAGATGGGTAATTTCTTTTGTTCATGTTTTGGAAATTGGCGTCCTGTATTTGGAAAAAGGTGTTGAAGAAAGAAGATTTGACGCTGTATCAATTTCGATTTCGCGCTGTTTATTATCACAATGCTTTCTGTTGGTAACGTCAGGTACCGCGGTAAATAGAAGTCAAATATAACAGTTGTCAATGTGTGGAATACGGAACCAAAGGGGTGTGTGCTGTGGTTGCTTGTATTCGTCTTATTCATTGATAGTCTAAAAGGGGAAAGGGAGAAAGGGCCGCTCGTGGCCTCAACCGTGGCGCCACGGTTGAGGCCACGAGCAGAGTCTTCCTGCCTTGGTGGGTGCTGCAGCCAATCAGCGTGCTAGGCTGCACATCCAGCCACGTGACATGAGGAGCGATTTCAACACTTTCCTTTTGTTTTCATGCAGAAGTGGGTTTTCAACTATGTACCTAATAATTGACAAAGAGCAGGTAGGTACGTCGCCCTTATCGCGGCTACGCCAATTCTGTCAACTTGGCCAAATATCGAACGTCACTGTTGCTCTGACTCGGAACAACTTCTGAGCTTTGTGAGCAAGACGTCACATCACAAGCACGATGGGGAGTACATTATTTTTTTTTATTCCAAAAGGTCTTTTCTGCCTTTTCTGCTGGGATCGCGGCTCCCTATCTTATAGATGGCTCATATGATGGGACGCGGCGATGCGACGACTGCGAGCAGCCTTAGCCGGCCATTCCAATCACGAACGTCCTGTATGGATGCATAATGACAATTCTCAGCTCAAGGGTCAACAGATGCGGGCACTCTATCGGGAGCACTTAAAAAAAAAAGACCGATGTAAGGGTATGATCGAGGGCATGTAACAAGTTATAAGAGAAGCAAATCAATTTACGGTGCCTTGCAAGTTGCGACAACGGTCGCCACTCTGTTCCCGTTGAGCTCAGCCTCCTACTCCCCCAGCGACACCGACCATTCCGTTGGTATGCCCGAGAGCAGATCTAATCGATCAGGAAACTTCATCAATTGCACGCCCTGGTCGCGCGCTGCCTGCCTCAGCTGGGCACAGGCTTCGTGGTCAACAAGTACCATGCACATGGTTTCGAAGTGAGTCAACCTCAATATCTCAACGAACAAGCTCGCATAGTTGGCCACGTCGTCAAATTCGTGTGAAATACTCAACTTCCGCAGGTTAGGTAAGGTACCTAGCTAGGAAGTGCGCCAGCCTCAGGAAATGGTCCTGATCGGTTTTTTGAAGGACGGTGGAGGCGAAGACCATAGCAGCCCAAAGATTGGATTGAAAGTTCAAGGAAGCACCGCAGGCCCAATCGAAGCCTCTTAGATGGGCAGCATGCTTTATTACTCCCGCATCATATCCATAGACGTGTGAAAGGTAGCGACTGACTATAAGTTTGTACTCAAAGGACGGAAGAAAAAAGCTGTTCACAGGGCTGATTTGCCAGAGCTCTCTCAGCTAAGGGTAGACTGACCAGAGGTTAACGCGAATTCCTCACTACCTATCCGGTCGACGCAAGTGAAAATAATGCTTTTCATTCAAGCGCAGTACTATGTACCTATACACGTCCATCCTATTCATACAAGCTACCTAGGTAGGTAGGTAACCTAGCAAATGGACAAAACCCATCGGGTGTCACGTCCCACCATCATCTGTCCATGCCGCACCATGCCGCACCATGCCACGCCGTACCATAGAGTCTACTACGCCATACATTATACATACCTCGGTCTTCGCTCACAAAACAAAATTCATCACCTTCCCCCCCTTCCCAAGAATGGCCTTCTTCGCCTTTCTCACATCATAGCCCCTCTCCCCAAACCGCTCCCTCCCAGCGTCCGTTTCCAGAATCGCCCGAATCATCCACTCCCGCAGCTCCTCTCCCTGTAAATCCCCCGGCGGAGTCCCTACATCCACCACGCCCCGAACCTTGCCGTTAATCTGCACAGCACACGGCCTCCGCCGCGGCTCCAGCATGACAGATTCCAGCGTGCCGTCCTGCACGGGGAAGCGAGCAGACTTGAAGATGGAGTCCCCGGAGGAGGGATGCAGCATACTCCAGCACTCTTCCGCAAAAGCTGGTGCAATCGGCGCGAGGAGCCGCGTGATTATACTGGCAGTGTGCTTCTTGATGGCCATGTCGGCCTTGGAGCTCGCGAGGGTGTTGGTAAGGCTCATGAGATCGGATACAAGAGTGTTGAGGGAGTAGATTTGGTCGTAGGACCGCGTGGCGGATGTAATAGTGCGTTGGGTCTCGCGCCACAAGACGGTGTTTGCGTCCCATTGCGCGAGAGAGGACGCGTTCATCGAGTCTAGCTTTTGGTACTGGGCCTCGAGCAGGCTTTTAACGTCTGGGGTTGCAGATGAATCGTCTGCCGGTGCGATTTTCGCCATCTGGTCGTGCAGTCTCTGGAGCCAGCGGGTGACGCCGGTGATTTTGGACTCGTCCCAGTTGAGGACGTCGTCTACGGGCGCCTGGAAGAGCATGTGGGCTCGTGTGGCGTCTGCGCCGTACCTGGCAATACATTGCGTAGGATCGACGCCGTTGTGCTTGGACTTGGACATCTTCTCGTAGGCTACTGTGGCGGGCGCGCCCGTGGCAGCGACCTTGGGGCTCACCGCGTCGGATAAGTCCACTTCGTCGGGTTTCAGGAACAGTCCGTTTTCCGGGTTAATGTACGTCTTTCCGTGTACCATGCCCTGAGTAATCAATCGCTTAAACGGCTCTGCGCTCGACGCACTTTCTTCGCTGTAGCCGGGCATGAGGTCGGTTGAGGCCAGGAACTTGTACATGAAGCGGGCATACAACAGATGAAGGATGGCGTGCTCGATGCCTCCAATGTACGTGTCCACTGGCAACATGCTGCTGGCAGCCTGAGCAGAGAAGGGCTGCTGCGCGTTATGGGCATCTACATAGCGAGTGTAGTACCAGCTCGAGTCCACAAACGTATCCATGGTATCAGTGTCTCGCCGAGCAGGTCCCTTGCACTTGGGACAGGTGGTATTCACAAACTCGGGCGACAACTCGAGGGCATTTCCGACCTTGCTTTCAGCCCAGTGCTTGTCCACATCAGGTAATCGCACGGGAAGGTCTTCGTCAGGGACTGGTACCGCACCGCAGGAGTCACAGTGGATAATGGGAATAGGAGCCCCCCAGTATCGCTGGCGACTGATCAGCCAGTCTCGCAGCCGCCACTTCTCAATGGGCTTGGCCAGACTGGCTGCCTCGAGCATGCGTACCATCATCTGTCCCGCCTCGAGTGATGGCTTCCCCTTAAAAGCACCACTGTGGTGGGTCATGACGCCGTGAGCTACAAACGGTTCCTGGTTAGGGAGCACGGCTAGACTTTCGTCTTCTGATGCGGCAAGAACCGTACGTATCGGCTGGCCGACCTGATGTGTGTTCCAGAACGAGTGGTCCCGCGCATCATGGCCCGGAACGCCCATCACGGCTCCCTCGCCATAGTCGCCAAGCACGTATGGCGCGACGTAGATCGGCAGCGAGGCCTTGGTGGCGTCGGGCGTGTCGTCGTGGTAGGCGAGAGGGTTCACCGCTCGTATCTGTGGCAAGAGATAGCCGACCTTGGTGTCGGGAGGTAGGCCGGGCAGCGTGTCCAAGAAAGCCTGGAGATTGCCGTCTGTCTGAGCCAAGTGCCTGACGGCAGGATGCGAGGCAGCAAGTGCAATGTACTGCACCCCAAACAGAGTATCAGGGCGTGTCGTGAAAACCTCGATTGCTGTGCCTACATCCACGCCGCCCACAGCCATGACTGGAAACTTGATCAGGGCACCCGTAGATTTTCCCAGCCAGTTCCTCTGCTGGGCAATCACGCGTTCGGGCCAGGCATTCTCCTTGGCCAGCTCGTCCAAGTCATTGAGCAACGCCTCGCGATACGCGGACGTACGAACAAACCATTGCTTCAACCGTCTCTTCTCCACCTTGGCGCCCGATCTCCAAGAACAGCCATTGGCATCTACCTGCTCGTTCGCCAGCACCGTCTTGTCCACAGGGTCAAAATTGACTTCGGCTTCATCCTGGTATGCAAGACCGCGTTCGTGCAGCATAAGGAAGATTTTTTGCGTGTGTTTGTAGAATTCGGGTTCGCAGGTAGTTACCTCCTATGAGCTATTAGCGGCGAGATACGATATCGGGCCGTTCTCTTTCGTTGTCATCAAGGCAGTAAAGGGTGCTCGGATGATGAACAATAGCCGCCACTCTCTTCTCTTGTAGGGGAACCTACGCAATTCCAGTCCCAACTACCATTCATGGAGTCAATCTGCTCCTTCATGTTGGCAATGTTGGTCCTCGTCCAAACCGCCGGGGCGATGCCGCGTTCCAGAGCCGCATTTTCAGCCGGCAAACCAAACGCATCCCAGCCCATCGGTAGGAGGACATTGTGCCCCTTGAGTCTGTTGTATCGAGCGACGACATCGGCAATGGTATATACTCGCAGGTGCCCAAGATGCAAGCTGCCAGACGGGTAGGGAAACATGGACAGGACGTATTTCGTGGACAAGCGTGGCGCTGTACCGTATTGGTCTTGGGAGCTGGCATCCTGTTTATCGTCACGTATTCGCTCCTCCTGTTCCGCTTCGTTCCATCGTTGTCTCCATTTACTGTCGAGCGATTTCAAGTCCACGGCGTAGGATCTCGGCGACCCGACGCTCAGCGGCGCGGAAGCTGCCCGCGGGACGAGGCAGGCTCGGCGTGCGCCACGAGCGGTCCATCGCGTAGCCGCCCACGGGCTAAGAATCGGGCTGATGGACTTGAATCCTAGTTGCTTTGCGTACACAAGCTGCATGAGGACGGTTGCATCATGCGAGCCAGCATACGGAATGATGGGCGGGAATGGACAAGCTGCTCACGAGGAAAGTCTACCAAAAGTTGGAACACGCGAGGCTGCGAAGTTATCGAGACCACGCTGCAAGGTTCCTGCCGTTTCGGGGTTTCGGGGTCGCGTCTCTCGGGAGACCTTAATGACCACCCTTATAACTGCTTAATCACCACCATGATAACCTAAAATGGTATAGTGTGTTTCTGGTACCCTGCTAGCGTCTGTACCACAGCCAATCATGCTGTAGCCGATCCCATCTCGCTTTGTACCTTTTTCGTCGTCCGTTGAGGTGCGCGCAGCCCAATGCTGAGCGCCGTGCTGGAAGGGACGTGAGCTCAAAATGAAGCTCCAGTTTGGACGATATGGCTCAGTTGTAGTCACTTTTCATGAAACATAGAAGCGCTGAAAAGAAGCCGTCTTGGGTCGCGTTTGCTACTTAAAGCTCACACAAAGATATCTATATCTATAAACCGACCTAATTGCTACTATCATACAACATACTATGGGCGGACCAGCCTGATTGTCGCGCCGGTATGGGAAACCTGAAGCTTTCGTCGACTCCAACAGGCATGGTTGGCGGCTGAGATTGAGGCTCCTCGTAGCTAGGAGCTGGGGCGAGCAGCCTGAATCGACGCGGTTGTAGCTGGGGTTGGGACCACCCAGGCATTGAAGCTTGCCCGTGACTGCTCGACGGAGGATGCTGGGGCTCATAACAGCTTTGCAAACTCAGCAACGGAAAGTCATACTTGTTTGTCTTGAAGGTGCAGTCGAGAAGTAGCACATCGGGCGACGATTTCAGTTGCTCAAGGCATCGTGGGTTGATGAAGGCTAGATGGGTGATTACATTGTCTGAGTCGGTCTTGTACCTAGTCACAAGAGTAAGCGATTTGAGCCCGTCTAGCAACAGCTCTATCTCCACGCACCTGTACCAGTACCCCTCATCCTCCATCTCCTTAAACAGCACCTCAATTTTGGACTTCGTACCGCGCCGATCCAAAGCCCGGAATTCATTGGCGAGGTCTTGACGCTCGAAAACTGCCTCGGGGAAGTCTTTTTTCATCAACATCCGCGCCTGTTTTGGACCTGACACGCACGGCCAAAGAGTTTGTATGCGCGACCTCAGCTCATCACCGCGCGTTTCACGCCTGTACTTCGGATATGAAAACACATCTTTCAGCGGAGCATGGTTGTGAACTATACTGGCTCTGTTCTCGCACCATTTGACCCTCCACTGGCCGTCCGGCTGCGTATTGTCAACCGCCATAAGATAGAACTTCATCTTACAGCCAGTTTTCTGCGACGTAGCTCCTGGCCGTGGCCTCGACTCGTCGTGTATATCGGCCCTCTCGAGACGCTTCCCAGCGCGGACGCAGACCATCAGAAGCTTGTGGTGACGTTTGTTGATCCACTTCTGCTTCCTGTAGGCCACTCCATGCTCTTTTGCCCACGCAGTAACGCCATCGACGGCGGCGTCGAAACTTTCATACATCACCTCTGGCGGTGGCAGATGGTCGCGGTCGCGAATACTGGAGTCCCAAAGGTCTGTAAGATCACAATCCTCGCCTTCAACCACCTCGCGAAGCTCATCATTGTTACGACGCCGTGGCACGTAATCTAATACGCGCCGCCGTGGCAGAGGAGATGCGCGTTGGGGCTCAGAATAAGCACCCAAAGCGGCTTCGCGATCATTTTCGGCGTTCTCATGGGAAGACAAGCAAGTAATAGAGTTGTCAGATCCATCACCCTGCGATGGAGGCGCCGAAGGACGTCGCGATGGGCTGCGTAACGCGCCAAGCTGAGTACTAGGTGGCTGCGATGTTGAAGACGACGGAGAGCTCATTTTGAACTTGATAAAGCGATGGGGAGTAGAAAATATAGCTTCAAGAAATGATAACATACATTCGAAAGCTGTGGTAAAAAAAAAAAGTGGTGTTGACGCGACGCGCCGCGAGATGGGGTACTTACCTCCAAGCCAAGCGCTAGATAGAGTATGTACCGCACTAGCAGGGTACCAGAAACACACTATACCATTTTAGGTTATCATGGTGGTGATTAAGCAGTTATAAGGGTGGTCATTAAGGTCTCCCGGGTTAAGACCGCTTATTAGGGGATAGAAGATTTATTATAGCAGATTCTACAATAGCAAAAGTCATCAACACTTCCCTCTAAGAGCGTGCCATTGCCGCTGAGAACGCTGCAGCCAATGAGACCCCTCCTGGATCCATCTTCGCTGTTTTGGGCCTTGGCCGCCGCGATCTCGGCCTCTGGCGGTGGGTGCCGTTTCTCAGGGGTGCGGAGAAGTAAACTGCATGTATCGTCATCATGCGCTGCCTTAGGTACCTAGGTACATACATACTCCTAGTCTCCTACGACGTCATTGCCTGACAGTCTCGTCCAGCTTTGCAGCGTACTACATCATAGGATGTGAGAAAAAGCCCAAGGCTCCCAAAATTGAACGATCAATACTTATTTGTATCTACTGGATGTTGCATATGTGACCGGGTTCATGTTCATCTAGAAATTTGGCACCAACTCATCATGCACCTCCTCTACGACGAGGTTTACCTGGTAATTCCATGTCAGGATGGCAGACACGGTAGTGCCTCGTTAAGGCATCCGCTCGACTAAAGGTCTTATCTTCTGTGCAAAGATTACATCGAACTTTTTGTTTGCGGGCGTTGTGGATAGTATCTTCATGTCTCGTGAGGTCGTAAGGTCTGGAAAATTCCGCATTGCAAGATTTACCAGTACTGGGATTAATACGGTCGCAGCGGTGAGGTCCGGCTTGCGAATTCAAGATGCTGGGCGTTGGTCGTGGTTCATGCAAGCGCGATACAAACAATCCTTGCGGTTGTCTATGGCCCTCTCGTTTATGTTTCTGAAGCATTGTTGGTGTATCAAATCTGAGAGTGCATCCATGGTAGGTGCATGTGTATGTACCGCTATCAGCTCCGATATTGGTCGGTCGATCACAATCTGTTGGAGTATTGCGTCCAGAGGCTATCGAGCTTGCTCCAGATGAACTCAGCCTCGGTGGAGAGTCACCGCTGCCTGTATGATTGAATGTATGTTGTTGGGGCGACTTAAGTTCTGTGCGAGATGGCAGATGTCCAAGATCGTGAGATCGCGAACTCGATGTTTTCTGTAGACAGTACGTAGCATCCGGCTTTTGTGCGAGGGCTGATTTAGTCAAATCCTCAATATCATTTGACGAATTAGGCGGAAACAAAGGAAGTGCCCATTCGGGTTCAGCCTCATTGAACTCCAACACTGCATCCTTGGGTGATATAGTCTTAGGAGTTTCAGGTTCGACCGTACTATCCGCGTGGACAATTTGCGGCTGACTATTCTGCTCCTGCTGACTCCAGCGTTGTGAGGTAGGAAAATGAGGTGATACAACTCCACGGCAGGGCGGCGTTGAAAACGGGGAACTCCTCCGAAAGGGTGATCTAGCCCCGGATCCCGAAGAGCCAGGAGATTGAACAGCGCTCAGATGTTGAAAATTCGCGGCGTTGATGCGCTGGCTGAAGACGTCACTGCCTGTTGATGTAGCGGGACGAGCTTGTGTGGGAGACGTTGAAGTGATGGCGAAATTAGGATTGTACAGCTCATCTCCATAAACGTCAGTCATGGTCCGATCGAGTTTTGGAATAGGGTTATAGCCTAACGGATTTATAATTAGTAGTCACATTTCAGCGGCGCTATGACGACTATCTGATCGTACCGTATTTGCGGCGGTTTGATTGCTCTACATCACCGGCCGGAGTCGTGTTAGGCGAATTGTCTGCGTAGGAGCTAGTAATGGACGTTGTATGCGAGTCTGTGCAGCTTCCGGGAAGTGCCGAGTCCGGAAGAGGTCCGTTTATCATTCGCGACTCCTTCTCTATGCTCTGGATGGCGAATGGGTAGCTGACGTTGGGGATCGATCCGTCCATGGTAAGATAAGACACGTGTGCTACAGAACCCATGGGTTCACGAGTTGATGGTAGTCGGCTCCTTGGGTGCTGCTGTGCTCATGAGACACCGCCTGGGCAGACACTCGGAATCAGTGCGTGGACAGATGTACGATGAGTACTGCCGCGAGAAAGGTCTGATAGTTCCAAGAGACAATACTTTGACTCATGTGATAGTTCACCACAATGCGGCGTGATGCAGATGACACTCGTCGAACTGCATGCGGTGCAAAGCGTTGGCAGGTCGTCCTCGGCGCATTCGCAGATGGTGGACGCGGTCAGATTGCAATTATCCCCGGAGTAAGGACTAATCTTGGGCATTGTGAGAAACTCTCATCGATTGGAGATGACGCTGCGGCGCTTACAGTTGCAATTCTTATCTCGTAAACGATTTACTGCTTTAAAGGACAGACAGTACAGAATTGTGGTTGCGGTACTGGGGATTTGTTGCAAAAGGAAGTAGCAACCCTAGAATTGGCAGAGCATAGGACCATCAAAGAAAGCATGGAAACGACAAATGACTTTATAACTCACTCTGCCTGGCAAAACCGACTTCGCGGGAACGTCACAGAAGATCATAAACCAGGGTATGAGCTGATCTAAGTTAGGGGTGTGTGGGGCTACGTACTGAGCGGAAAGAGTCATGGGCGCCTGATGACCCTTCGTCATTGCTAGGGGTTTCGACTGGAGCCCGATCTGTGCGTAGGCTCTTATGTCATAGACTCATGTTTCTACGGTCGCATATTAGGTACTTTCCGCAGGATTTCTCCAATCTATGTAGGTACATAGGTATGTGAAAAGCACGGCGCCTCAAGAACTCACCCTTATTACACCTCCGCCTCAGCGAAGGGCGTCGCGAGGCCCGGCCGCTGGCCAGTCCCGGTTTCGGGTTCCCTAAATAAACCGCAGCAAGGTGATCGGAAGACCGTCAATCCACCCATCGATGGTGAGAGGCGAGCCATTGGAAACCGTTGAGGCTGTTCACACAGGCCTCAAGATGGTCATCACTGTCGACTAGAATCGTCCCGATCTCCGGCCCTCCCGATCTGGTGACGACCGACTTCGGGACGCAAGCGGCTCTGGACAGAAGTGTGTCTTCAGCATCATCTTTCAGGCACTCCCTGTCCATTCACCAGGGAAAGACCGATATTCAGGGACTGGCCATGTCTGCCTCGCCATACGAAAAGCCTGTCATTCCTGTTCATAGGACTCGACAGCGTTGTCGAAGCAGCTACTTGATCTTGCCGATTCTGAAATCTTCCAGATCGAGCCTTATGACACGGCGCCAACCGCGACAATATATCAAATGCAAAAGACTGGGACATATCGTAGCTTACTGCAGGGCGCCGGGCGGTATTGCATTGCCAGCGTTGCTCGCCGGCAAGCATAACGGAGGAGAGCCAGAGGATCCAGTTACCTTGGAGTATCTCGCGAGAAGTGCCCCAATTCGGCGTGGTGCCGCCACCATGGAGTGGCAAATGGCATTGGGAGCAACAAGAGTCGCGTACCTTGATCGCCCAGTCGACTTCGCAGAACCTGCGACCCAAAATGTCTCCGAAGTCCCTCTGGCAGAGGCAGACTTCACAGGCCTTAGAGTCACTCTCTTGCAAGACACTCCACGCAAGCGAGTCGGAAGGTCCAAGAGCCGCTATAAGCAGTCGCGGTCACCGACCCTGGTAGAACTCTGGAAATAATGGGCCGCCACGTTCTCGATACTCACGCCGCCGCACAACACCCAACGCCTCGCTGAATGATAGAGGTCCTATACTACTGGAACATCCGGAAAAGAAAAAGAACGCGTACTCTTGGCGCAGACTTGACTCGGCCTCGACGTTGTTGCGACACAAGTACCAACAGACAGAGCTGAGACCATTCCTCTTCTAGCCTCTGTCGTTTCAGCTGGCAATTTGGGGGAGTGCTACATAGGTATACATATATCCATGGACCTGCATAAAACACACAGATCGTGGAGCAATAGAAATAGGGTCTCGTTATGCAGGAACCCCAATCGCCGGTACCGGCGATATTTGTCATAAACACGTGACCAGTCCGCACATGAACATGGTTTGGGCAAATGCTTCAAAGATAAAGGGCAGGGATAATTCCACTTGGGTAGCTTTAATTCCACGGCCCATTTTTTTCATTTCCACGGCCCATTTTGGATAATTCCACCGCCCTGATAATTTGGGTGGCTTTAATTCCACCGCCCTAATAATTTACTAAGTATGTATCCCCCGATCCGGCTACTGCAAATCATGTGACTCGTAGAAAATCAAAATTTTTGGTGCGAAAACTCGACGCCCCGAGGCCCATTATTACATACGTGATCTAGAAATCTAGAATGCAAATAGCTTCACCTATAGCCTATACCACTTCATCCTTCTCTACCTCATCGAAATTACCGTTTGGCGTACCTTAGAAGCATCGTCATGACTTCAATCAGTCCCCTCGTCGCATACAGCGATAGCGAAGATGACGGAGAGCGCGGTTCCGCCGCATCTCCCATCGAAATCGGTCCCATGAATCCTCCCGCGGCCGCAGATCCTCGTCTCCTTCCACCATCCAACTTCACCGCCCAAGATCGCGCAACATTGATCCAACAGCTTAGGGTTAGCTTAGGGTTTAGCTTTACCCGTTCGCCTTACAAATGATAGAGAAGCAGAGAACTTACCTCGCCGCCAACCACCTGCAAGATTCGGCGGAGGAACGAGTCGCTGCATGTACAGGGCTCTTTACCAAATCCATGGGCCTGCCATGCAAGCATACGATTTCACAGCGACTTGCAGACAATCTCATCCTGGAGCTTCGAGATATCGATCCTCATTGGTATTTCGACCGCGAAATCAACCCCGAAGACCTCATCGTCGACCGTCCCATGCCAATTCTCGAACCTCTCGTCACTGTCACCCGTCGCGGTAGCCCCCAGGGGTCTACTGCAACTATCTCCGCATCACAGGCTCCTATTGATGGAAGCGATACGCCTCGTGGCCGTGGTAGGCCGAGGGGTAGGCCGAGAGGAAGTAGGGGGGTGTGAGAAACGCATAACCACCCGTTCCACCCAAAAGGTCAAGTGACCAAGTTGCACGTCTGCGGCTTGATCAAGGTTATATAGTGCATTGCCACCCCTGACGGTACAGGTCGTGACAGCTTCATACCATTATCTGTCAATCATCAGCTTCACGACCTGGCTTTCGAAGCTATACAAACATCCGCTCTATTTTTCAATTTCTCGACTTGAAAATGAGCTCTCCATCGTCATCATAGCTGCGACCTTCGTGCGCGACTCAGGCTTTGGATTTCCCAGCAACACATCGAGCACACCTAGATGAGATGGTGAAATAATAAATTACGCGCGGAAAACGAGGCAATGCGTGAGCAATTAGCCAAACTACAGTCCTCTGTCGAGATTCAGACCGAAATACATCCGCCTTTCACGATTGAGAATGCGTTAACCAAGCAATCTTTACAGCCATCGAGCGCTCATCTTGACGCGTCATACAGCCCAGCGCGGCCTCCTCTCGGACTCCGTCTGAGGACGAAGACGGCGATTTCGACAGCGTTTCGGGCACTGAAGATGAGCTCAAACGCGCATCTCGTCGCCGCCGCCGCCGGCGCGCATAACAGAGTACAGACCGCGTCGCCGCAACCACGGTGAGCTCCGGCGACAGCAGCAGCCGGCAATTCAGGGCCTCAATTTCGGGCGCCGAACACGCCTCTTGGTCCCGACGATAGTTCCAGATTCTCTGTGCCGGCGCGGTAATAGGTACTGCAACTGGGCCGGCAGTAGGTAGCATGCTATGATAGCACGGATACTGCGGAGTAGTCAGTAGATAATTTTAGATAAAAACACGGCCAACATGGCTCTTAACCTCACAGAGAAGTTCCTGATTCCTCGTCAACGCTATCATTGGGCTATAACAACTTCAACATTCAATTGCCATCGTTGAGGCTACGGGCGCGCAGCTACGGCATTCCGCCACCAGATTACAATACCTACGGTAGTCACTCTGACCTTGTGAGGTATGGGGGGCCGGCCAAGTACCTATACGACGCTAGCAGGGGTGTCCAAAGACACCTTACCTCTTTGGGTTATGGGCAGGTCAATTGCATTAGTTATGGGCGTGTCTACTCACGAGTGTCTCTGATGTCACAATGCATATTGCCTCGCGTTATGCCGATCCTGTGGACATTGAAAGGCTGCTTTTTGAATCATCCTTTTCAATCATTTCGATATGGTCGCTCGGAGTAATTGGAAATATTCGCGTCTTCGGACGATAAGCAGGACCTTCTCCACGACGGGCGGGTGCATCAATGGCCGATCAAGCCAGACGCCCTTCCGTCTGGCGATCGTTGGATCAGGTCCCGCGGGCTTCTATACGGCCTACCGGGTGATGAGTAGAATTCCCCTTACACATGTCGACATGTTTGAATCACTGCCCGTTCCTTATGGCCTTGTCCGTCATGGTGTTGCACCCGATCATCCAGAAGTAAAGGTATGTTCAGAAGGACCAAATGCCGGGCTATCAGTAATTTTTATAATGACCTAGAGTATCAAGAACTGTCAGGAAAAGTTCGAGCAGATAGCCTCGTCACCCACATTCCGGTTCTTTGGCAATGTGTCCGTGGGTCAAAAAGCCTCTCACAACCAGCAAGGCAGCGTAAAGCTCCAGTCTCTACTGCGTCACTATGACTGTGTGCTTCTAGCCTATGGAGCATGCGAGGACAAGGAACTCGGGATCCCTGGAGAATTGGCACTGAAAGGGATTCATTCTGCCCGGCAGTTTGTCGGCTGGTATAATGGTCTTCCGGAAGGCTCAAGTCTGGACCCATTGCTAGACAAAGCGGAGGACGCTGTCGTAATTGGTCATGGAAATGTAGCCCTCGATGTGGCCAGGATCCTCTTGGAAGACGTCGACGTCTTGCGAAAGACGGATATTGCGGCCCATGCGCTTGAAAGATTGTCACGGAATCGGATCAAGAGGGTACACGTTGTGGGGAGGAGAGGGCCAATCCAGGTATGTGAGGAAAATCCCGTCTTCCGTGATATCTCGTTCTAAAGCTGCTTGTAAATTCCAGAGCGCGTTCACGATCAAGGAAGTACGCGAGCTGATGAGGCTACCTCACGTCTCTTTCCATCCGTTTGATCGAACATTAATACCACCCGACCTCCATGCGCTACCTCGTGTACCTCGGCGACTGATGGAGCTCATTCTCAAAGGTTCTGCAAAACTTCCTCATGAGACTTCAAGATCATGGTCTCTGGACTACTGTCTCTCTCCGTCGCGATTCTTCGGCCACGAAAGCTTCTCAACGACAGTCGCTTCCACCAAATTCAACGTCATGAAATTGGACGAACCCTACGATCCAACGTCAAGATCATTCACCACAGGCCAGACCGTTCATTTGCCATCCGACATCGTATTCCGGTCTGTAGGGTACAAGTCCGCGCCCCTGCCGGAATTCCCCGAGACAGGTATTGAGTTCAACAAGACGCGAGGAGTTGTGATGAATGACGGCCTCGGCCGGGTAACACGAACACAAGCAAATGGAAGCTCGCTGGTTTTGAAGCATCTGCCTGGTGTGTATTGTGCAGGCTGGGTGAAGAGGGGACCAACTGGTGTGATAGCTTCGACAATGCAAGATGCTTTTATGACTGGAGAAGCTATTGTGCAAGACTGGAATTCTGGAGCCCAATTTCTAAGATCGGACAGAGAGGGATGTGCTCAAGGCTGGGAGGGTTTACGGCATGATATTGAAACCTGCGCAGAGCTCGCAGTCTCCTGGGATCAGTGGTTGCAGATAGACAAAGCCGAGAAGCAGCGTGGTAAGGAACAAGGAAAGCAGCGAGAAAAGTTTTCAAGCATTCAAGAGATGCTCAACGTTGTGCGATGAAGGGAACGGCGATAGAAATTATCTGCGAGCGTCTCGTATCTTTAGTAAGGCAGCTACTTGGTCTTTACTTTCTGAGTCAATTCCGGAACTTTCTCAAATAAGTCACCTACAAGACCGACGTCGGCGACTTGGAAGATCGGTGCATCCGCATCCTTATCGATAGCAGCAATAACTTTACTGTCCTTCATACCCGCCAGATGCTGAATCGCGCCAGATATTCCGACAGCCAAGTAAAGTCCTGGTGCGACGACTTTGCCTGTCTGGCCAACCTGAAGACTGTTGTCCGCATAGCCGTTGTCAACGGCGGCACGGGAAGCGCCGACAGCAGCACCTAAAGCGTCAGCCAGAGGCAGTATAATGTCGTCAAACTGTTCCTTCGACTTCAATCCACGGCCACCGGAGACAACCTTAGAAGCTGTAGCCAAATCCGGGCGACTGGATGTTGCCAAATCCTCGGACACCCATTCTGCTGGCGCATGGGCCTTAGGATCTACACCTTCAACAATTTGACTGGAGCCTGACGTTGAAGTATCGGGAGCAAAGGCTGTGCCGCGTATTGTGATTATTTTGATTGAGTCAGAAGACTCAACAGTAGTAATGGCGTTCCCAGCATATATGGATCGTACAAAAGTCTTGTCATCCTCGATTGTAGTGACATCGGAGACTTGTTGGGAATCCAATAACGCCGCAACCCGGGGTAACATGCTTTTTCCAAAGGAACTATGTCCTCCGATGACATGAGTGTAGTTGCCCTTTTTGATGTTCTCTACTAATAGCGGCGCGAAGACTTCTGGAAGGCCCTGGGGGTTTGTCAATATGAATGCTCGTGGAGTTTTGAAAATGACAGCCCGACCTTTTCGTATAACTCGTTTTCGACCTTGATGATCTTGTCAACACCATCTACCTTTGCAGCTTCTTCAGAAGCAGCAGAAACATTCGTACCAGCAACAAAGCCATGGATGGTTCCGCCTAGCCTCTTGGCGGCCGTAAAAGCGCTCAGCGAGCCTTTGAGAAGTTGGCCATCACGCTGTTCCAATATAGCGATAGTCGACAGGAATCGACTACCACTAAAAGTTGAGTATTTTAAGGACGATCCAATGCGTAAGCTAGAAAGACGATTGAAAGGAGTGAATTGTCTCGCGAGCATGTTTGCAATTGATGAAGCACCGCTTGAGCCGTTACTCCCCGAACTTGTTCATGAATGCAGTCCTTAGATCGGTCGTTAACCACTTTGAAGTTTGAAGCCTTATAATGAGTATCACGTGCGATCGCAATCACACGTGGCGTGATACGATCTAGTGAATGTCACGTGAGCCGCTCACGTGCGTACGATGAGGCGTCCATTGAATGATCCGGTCGCGCCTGATTTTACAAGCAAAGTCGTGATTTTACAAGCAAGACGTGGCTTATTATCGCGTTAGCCTTCTCAACTCGTCGAACACTTCTGCACAGCTTCACTCTATAACTTCCTGGAGTGGAAGCTGGGTTCATCCATCAGGAGCATCACACACCTAACTTGGATCGTGAAAGACGCGCGACGCGCATCTAGCGATACCACCCGAGCTCCCAATTTGCGGTAGAGTTCGACACGCTGACACCATGCAGGACTCTGCTACGCTCGAGTCATCGGTCAATAATGTATCGCCGAACGCCACACCATCATTGGTTCAACCCTCTCTACAACGAGAAGGCGTACCTGAAGGGACAGGTACGACACGCGTGGGCAAATTAGCTTTCGTAAGCTGTACAGCTGATAATCGCCAATATAGATGTGCCAATGCCCGATGCTTTAGCTGGCGATACGAGATTGAAGCCAGATGGCGTCACAATCAAGGCTGGACTCGTCGCAGATGCCGCCCGCGTGTTCAACGCCCCGTCTTCCGCTGCTGCCAGTGCGGACGCGGAAATGGGCGATGCGCCAATAGAGGCAATGCAAAACAAGGTCGACTCCGCCGAAGGCGATGCAGCTCCGGAAACTAAGGAAAAAACGTCGAAAGAGACCGCTGAATCTGCGGCCCGCGAGCATCTCATTTCCCAAACTCATGCCATCGTGCTTCCCAGCTACAGCACGTGGTTCGACATGAACAGTATTCACGATATCGAGCGCAAGGCTATGGCTGAGTTTTTCAACACTCGCAATAGGAGCAAGACACCTGCTGTCTACAAGGACTATCGTGACTTCATGATCAACACGTACAGATTGAATCCCGTTGAGTATCTGACTGTGACAGCCTGTCGCAGAAATTTGGCGGGAGATGTATGTGCGATCATGCGAGTGCATGCTTTTTTGGAACAATGGGGGTTGATCAATTACCAAGTAGGCGCCCCTTTCTCTTTCTCAAGGTATGATGCGTTGCACTAACTAGTGTGATACAGGTCGATGCCGAACAGAGGCCATCGCACGTCGGCCCTCCCTTCACTGGCCATTTTAAAATCATCTGCGACACGCCTCGAGGCCTTCAGCCTTGGCAGCCTTCTGCAGACCCTGTCATTCTGGAGGGAAAGAAGAACAATGATACGGATAAAAAGGCGCTCACATCAACCGGTCGTAAAGGCGACATGAACCTAGAGATCGGTCGCAATATCTACGAAGCAAACTCCAAGGGTACCTCATTGGATAAGCTTGAAAGCAATTCCAATAGCGAATCTACCACCGTAAACGGAGTCTCTGGTGGTGAGGACGGCTCCTCAAACTCAATTGTCAAGATAAATTGCCATCAATGCGGCAACGACTGTACACGAGTATATTATCACAGCAGCCAGACGGACTCTAGTCCACAAGCCAAGTATGATGTGTGTCCAAATTGCTTTATGGAGGGACGACTTCCCTCGAATCATACATCGAGTATGTACTCGAAAATCGAAAACCCAACGTACACGTCCAGTTTAGATCGGGACGCTCCGTGGTCGGATTCCGAAACTCTTCGTCTACTCGAGGGTCTAGAGCGGTTCGACGATGATTGGGGAGAAATTGCAGAGCATGTAGGTACGAGAACGAGAGAGGAATGTGTACTCCAGTTCTTGCAGTTGGATATTGAGGAAAAGTACTTGGATTCTGAGACACCCATACATGCTCCCAATGGGTTATCTATACTCGGAGTACAACACGGTCATCTACCTTTCAGCCAAGTCGATAATCCAGTGCTATCTGTAGTTGGATTTCTTGCCAGCTTGGCAGACCCTGCAAGTACAGCTGCCGCTGCCAATAAGTCTGCCGAGGAGCTCAAAAGAGGTCTTCGAAAACAACTAAACGGTGGTCAAGTGTCTCCGGGTGCTGATGGCCAAAGGACCAGTGGCAGAGAGACCTCAGATCAACGAGAAGGACAAATTAGGGATCAGGAAAGTGGCGATTCGATGGATGTCGACACACGTCAAAAAGTCACTGGTGCCACTACCACGTCCACAGACAGCAAAGCGCTGGCCTCAATTCCGTTGGCCTCTATCGGAGCTCGAGCAGCTGGCTTTGCGTCTCATGAAGAACGAGAAATGACTCGACTTGTTTCTGCCGCTACAAACATTATGCTACAGAAGCTAGAATTGAAGCTGAAATACTTTAGCGAGATAGAAGGCATCTTACAAGCTGAGAGGCGTGAGTTGGAGCGAGGACGTCAGCAGCTGCTCTTGGACAGGTTGGTGTTTAAGCGCCGCGTTGGGAAAATCATGGACAACTTGCGAAATGCTGCAGCGGTAGGTGGAGATCAAGGCATGCGCATGGCACAAGACGCTGTGAGGGACAACGGACAAGGGGTGGGATGCCAAACTGTGCCGAGTGAGTGTTCTTTCCAGCCTCCAAGTAATAACGGACAGGTAAAGAGCTACGCGCTATAGATAGAGACATTGACGCTCCGCGGCAGGGATATTGTTTGACTTGGATGGGGCGATCGGATTAGGTAGGTACTAGATTATTTTGTGCAATATCGCGCAGCTTCTCTTGCTTTCCACCGGATGTTGACCTTCCACGTACTTGATGGTGGATGCATCAGAGAGCATTACCGAATATCACACCGTAAATGAGTTTCGTGTTGACCGTGGTGGCGGTTTCATGGAAATACGCGTTGCGTCAATCGAGCCTCCGAAAGAGGGCGAACCCCTATCAGGCCCTGAGTCGGAGTGTCTGTTCTGTTCTAGCAACTGCAGAAAAGTGACTTCCGTTATTTTCAAAAATAGTGGAGACCTAGTGGAGAACTTTCTTTGTACCGCTCCTCA
>SRQH01000770.1:0-11289 GCA_018360345.1 Claviceps sp. LM84 group G4
CCCCCCCCCCCCCCCCCCCCCCCCCCGGGGATGGTGACAGACGTTGCCACTGTTGCAGTCCATGGCTCGAGCGTGAGCGTTGAGGAGGCATGGGGCACTTGTCGTTGCGACAAATTCCTGGCATGAGATTCCTCCTTTGTTTTCCCCCCTTTGGCGCAAAAAAGACGTCTTCGTTAAAGAACATTCCGCTGATTCATATCCTGGCGCATCGCATCCGCAGTCCGCCCACGAAAACCGCATCTACAGCGTCAAGATGTTCTGCGGCCCTCATTATCCCGACCAGCCACCCACAATCCAGTTCGTAAACCAGATCAACCTACCGTGTGTGGATCCCCGCAACGGCATGGTTGACCCCAGGCATTTGCCTTGCCTTGCGCAGTGGAAGCGGGAGAACACCATGGAGATGATACTGATCGAGTTGAGAAGGTGAGTTGGGTTTCGTGAATACCGAATCTCTACTCATTGCCTTTGCTAACTCGGACTCGCGGCTCAAGATACATGGCTGCTCCCATGAATAAGAAGATCTCGCAACCACCCGAAGGCGCAGTGTATCCGTGAAGGACTTACAAGATTTCAATTCAAGAGTGAATTATGGTGCTCTACTAGGAGATGGACGGAAGGAATGTAGCATGTGCTCAAGAGGGACAAACGAGGGGATTTTCATACGACACACGATTCAGCATGTCATTTTGGACCTGTCTCAGGCCGAATCAAGACGGACGACCGATGACTTGGTCAGACAGTCAGGAAGCAAGCACGATCAATCAATCAGACAGACAGGCAGAAAGACTGACGGACAAACAGACAAGCAGGTAGACAGGCAGGTAGACAGGCAGCAAGAAAGAAATCACAAGACAAGCACTGAAACCAATTTCGACACCTGTTTCTTATCATCTTGCGCGAGAGACCAAAGTTACGTCATTCATGGATCTATCCAATTCTGTCGACAGCCATGCCCCTGTGACGGTCTACCTGCGAACTATGACGCCATCTACAGATGCTGTCGTATATACATAGTTTCAGACGCTGCGCAGATCCGGAGGTAATATCTCAGCACTTGAGACGTTCGAGCTCGACCCAAGCATGCACAATCGTATCTCCTTTCCAATCCCAACTCCATTGTATACAATGTGGCACTCGCTTCTTCAAGGACTGCATTCATCGCTAGAACAAAGAAAATGATATAGGGATAGCAAAAGTGACAAAGAAAAGAGTGAATCAAAGGAAAGTCAAATCATTCCTCATCACCCCACCATCCTGACCCCTCAACATGGCTTCTTCGCACACTGCGCCCGATAGCACTCAAACGAGTCGAGCGAGTACGCGTTGCGGGAAGAATGTCGGGCGATATGGGACTATCCGGACGCGGGATGCTGACTTCATCAGACTTGGTCGACTGCGCCGAGTCTCGTTTGTGGTCAAGAGGTCGCCAGCAGCTATTTGGATGAAGATACTCGAGCGAGTCTGCTTCGGGCGACTGCACATCTTTGTCGCTCCCGTGGAGTTGCTCACGCCATGGTGATGTGGCGTATACGGGCGAGGTCGCTGCCTCCCATTCTTGGATATCGCTGATATCGGGACTGGGCTCGTCCTCGTCATACGCCAAATGTGCGTCTTGCCAACTTGGCGTCGTGACAGTCTCGCGACTTGGTGAAAACCTGAGAGATTTTCTTTTATTCTTGTTTGTCTGTTTCGGTGAAGTCGGCAACGCCGGCAATCGTATGGTTGGCGTCGGAAGCGCAGGAGGGCTTGGCACAGCAAAGGACCCATGGCTGAAGCGTGTCAGTTGAAGGGGAGGAATGATGAAATCGTGTGCTTCTTTCGTGCGCTTTTGTCGAAATGAGGGTGGCGTTGGAAATGCAAAGTCGGATATTCTACAAGGTGTGCCAGGTTCCGAGCCATCGGAGGCAAGACTTTGTTCATTTGCGTGCTCCTCTGCTAGAGAATCTAGTGAATCACCACCAGCAGGAGGGGGCCGAGAGGCGCCATCAGCCAGTGCGGAAGTGCTGAATCTTTGGCCAGTAGTCTGTTGTGCCGCAACATTTGCCTGCTCGTTTTCTTCTGATACCGCAGGCATAGATGTTTGGAGTCGCGTCTGTTTCTTACGTCGCAATGCCGCAATAAGCATTTCTTCTCGTTCCGTCACTTCTAGTAACCGAGCGGAACTTGCTAGGTTGGCAGTGGGAGAGTGTGATGGGCGACTGTGAGAGTCGGCAGATGCTGGACTGCGTGGAGGAGTCAGCTGAACCCCGGATGGATCAGAATACGGCGCAGTGGACTTTCTCATCTTGGCCTCGACATTCAAGTCCGACAGGCGACGTGCGGGCATCTTGCCCTGAATGTCGTATCCGGGCTCTTCCTGCCAAGTCCCAGCCGAAGATGAGATAGACTGGTCGGACATGACAGAGTTTCGAAAGGATGTTTCTGTGAAAGCTTGATCGCCGCAAGGGGTGGTGGGCGTAGAGACAAAGCTCCCTGACGTGGACCGCCGGCTGTCTAAGCTCGGAAGAGTTATATAGATATCACCTGAGGCTAAGCTTGTGCGTTGATTGCACTGACTACTCGAACCACTTGTTCTTCGCATGCGCAACTGTGCCACGTGGTGGACGTGGTCGTCGTATTCTTCTTCCGAGTCAGATGAAAGCATCAAGACACTGGTCTGAAGTAGATTTCTGTCGTGCAGAGACTGTTGAGAATGTTCATTTCTCGAGGTCTTGGCCTTGCTTTGGCGACGGCAAGCTGCACGATCAGGTGATGATGACAATGACAGCCGAACGGGTGGTCTGTCACCATAAGTCGCGGCTAGGTTCGGCGTTGAGCTTTGTCTTCTAACAACGTGTCTTGTGGATGTTTGTTCGTCATCGTCACCAAAGGAAGGCCAGTGTCCGGGACCCTTATCACGGGTCAGACCCCTGCCGCTTCTGGATGATCTCGGCACCTCATCGATCGGAACTGGCAATATTTCGTTTGCCGTCATTTTTCTTGGCTCACAAACTTCGCCAGATGACGACGCCGACCACGAGGAGGACAAATTTGACGGAGTTTCCAGCGTCAACATGCGGTCCATCTCCAACGTGGTTGATGAGTCATGTGGGACGTTTTCAACAGCAACATGTCCTTGTGGCATGCTTTCTGAAAGCTGTAGCGAAAGAGCATCGTCCTTGGCCTTGATTTGTACGCCATCGTTTGAAGAATTGCGCCCAAGAGGGGTGTGTGGTGGGGTGAAATTCTTTGCAAAGCCTGAGTAAGAGGACGGCTGGTGAGGAAGGGGCATGGGCAATTTTGACTTGTTGTACCACGACCGGAACGCAGATGATGATCTATTCTTTCTAGACCGCTCGTTTGCTGTCGGGTCGGTATCTATCAGACTCGAAGGGATGATGGCATCGAGACGGACAGTATTCGGCACGATATTCGATGACTCCCTCGCTACGCGGTCGGCATTTACTTTGGTGACTTTCCGTTCGACGTATCCGTCGGCTCGCAGGTCCAACTCGCTTTTGTGACTGGAGGCGGTGGTGGCAGGTATATTGCCATTCGTATTAGGAGACGGTGTGTTGTCCCAGACAGCTGAGAGAGCTGGGGTATCAACGCTAGGCGGTGTCGAGCCCAGAGTCTTGTGCGCTTTGCTCGTCGACGCTGACTGTGCAGGTGGCTGAACAGTCTGTTTCTTGCGGCCAGCGATGGAGAAAGAAAAGCGAGGCATCGCAGCCGTCCCGTGGTCGGAATCTCTTCTACTGGCTCTGAGCGAGACTAGGTACTGGCTGGAAAGCGATGTTTGCCGATGGGCAGTCGAATTCACCGCTTAGCTCAGGTGGAAGCGAAATAAGAAGCCGGCTCGTTGTGGACGACGGGGCATATCGCAGACGGAAACTGACATCAATCTCAGATGTCAAATGAGAGATGACGACGAGGACTGGACCCGAATGGCGAACCCTGTCCCTATATCATAGGAAGTCAGGACCAGAGCCGAGAGCAGAGACAAGAGCCCAGAATCAGAGGCCGACGGGACACGGGCCACGGGCCACGGACTGTGGAGAGTACGAGTAGGTACGGACCAGGGGCCAAAGGGGGAAAGAGCGAAGCGCGGATCGGAAGACTTGAGAGTCCATGATGATGATGGCGTGACGCGGCTCGCGCTACTCTACACTCAAATCGGGCAGTCTGGACCCTGGACAACCAGATGGCAGGTGGCAGGCGCAGGTAGTCACCGTACTGAATCACTACTGATGCCTGGAGCGGCATGCTGCCTCGCCATGTGGATAGACATGTCAACTCTAAACAACAACAACAAGGCCACAACGTCGCACGCCGTAAACAAGCTGCGGTGGAGATGCCAATGGACATAAGCTACCATGTACTCCGTATGTACATACATATCTATAACATTAACGCTCCGTTCCTGGCATGGAGTCATGGACTCATGGACCGCCAAACTCAAGTTTGACTGTTTGCGACCACAGGGATCCCCTGTCCCGAATCCCACCGTCCCACGCCCCCGGGTTCCGCTTGGCGTTGCCGTCCAAGTGCCCCTTTTCCCCGGCCACGGAAATGCCGCGCCCTACACTAACTAAGTACGCACGCGGCACACCTACATATATGTACGTACATAGGTACTTGGTTACTCCGTGTGCTCATGTACACTGCTTAATCGAGTTCTTAACTCAGAGCGCCTCAGCCCTGCTCCGTGAGTCCGTACACACAGAGGTTCTGCCTTGTGGCACGGTCCATGCCGAGAAGCGCGACCGATTTTGAAAACTGTAGCCTGTAGGTACCTACCTGTTATTTCGTGTCTCACCGTCGGCTCTACACCGAGCACTTGTCCGGCGCAGCACGGACGCGTTGAACTTGAGAGGGGGGGGGTCAATCTGTCATTCCTGGAACGGAGAGCACCGGCTGCCTCGGAATTTTTGCTTCGGAAAGAGCCCAGTTGCAGCAGCAGACTTCAAGAGACACGTGTTTGAGGTTGCGCTGCAGAACAGATTGGTCAGCCTGGCCTTGGCTATCCGGTAAGTTTCGGAGTAATAATAAGGCATTCGGACAAAATTGTACATACGTACATGCATTAAGTACCGTAGGTACTCCGTACATAGGTAGATATGTACATACCTAGGTACCTAGGTACCTAGGTACCTACGTGGTAGGTCGAGATGCCTGCGGAGCCGAACGAGCGAACGATGCATTGTGGGGCAGCGGGCGGGAGATGAGAGAGGAGGGAGATGTCGACCTTCCAGTTGATGACGCTTCCGATTCGTGAAGAGCGCGGCATGCGGGGCGCGAAGACGATCCAAGTGGCGGTGCAGGTCCGAGCAGGTTCGCCTTTTTCACCTTTTTTGTCACTAGGTACATAGGTAGGCACTGTAGTTAAACTTACCACCATGTATGCAGAAACACGGGAGAGGCCAATAATCAGGAAAGATTTGCAACAGCACAATTCAAAGACAATAGAACAAAGTATAAGGATAGTCGCAGCCTCCGCGGCATTTCATCCTCGTACCAGTATCACAAACAACCACCACGTGTAACGCGCCAAAAGCGCCTTCTGTTTCAACTTGAATGAACAAAACAGGCTCCTGATGAGTCCTCTCCCTCTGGCGGCAACATTTTGCCATTGTCTTCATTTGTTTACTAATTATGACTACTCCGTATGCACTTCTTCTTGTTCTACAGAAGACGGCTAAACCCAAATCAAGCCAAGCCAGCTAGCTTGGCTGTCAGCGTCGCATCGAAAGCGTAAAGCCTTACGCACATGTACGGAGTAAGCAGAATACGTGATTCAGTGTGCGGTTAGGTATGTTAGCGTATGTACCATGCAAAGCGATGCCTCGGCTGGTAGCCCCGTCGTTTACAGTGTATTTACATGTACATACGGAGTGCAGTACCTAGGGACCTAGGGTATGTACTCAGTACAGTGGTCCCAGACTCCCAGTGCCGAACCGATCTGGCGGATCGTGCATGAAGGCATTTGCCGCAACCCAAAACACTGTCACCAACACCCCGAAACACCGCATAGCGAATGATACAAGTAACAACAGGTAGGTACATATGTATGTGACTGCTCTCCCTGTCAGTATCGCGTGAGCCTGCTTTCAGCTTCACCTTGAAACTACCCCTTATCTGCTTTCAACTTCACCTCTGGACAGCTTCAAGTTTGAACTCCATTTACAACTTCGCCACAACTTCTAGGTCGCTAGTAATAACGGGTAGATCCTTCAATTCTTTCAGCGAGGATTCGACAATGACGCAAAACGCCAGCAATCCCCTGTCGAATCGCCCCGCAGACAACATCGTACACATCGGTCAATCGCGCTGTCGGCTGCTGGTCACGACTCACGCGGGGTGACGCGGCCACTCAGGTGGTTTGGTTACAATTCTGGCAAAGTTCGTCTTTCACTTTGCGCTGCACATTAGGTACCTACTACTACTGCCTACCCCTGTATCCTGCGGCAATACGGAGTATGAACATAATTTTTCACAGATGTTCTGGCATGCGCACCTGTTAATCGCCGTCCAAGCGCACGCCAGCACGGAGGCTGGAGCGGACCGGCGCAAGGCGAAAAACCAGTTACATAGGTAGTACGGAGTGTGTACTCCGTTGTACTCCGTACCTATGTAGGCGCGGCAATGCGATCAACACGTCGCGCACGTGGACAAGTCAACGTTGCACGTGTCTTATGTACTCCGTTCGGTAGTAGGTACCTAAGTACATACCTGGAGTACGTGGGTATTGCCGCCGGCCGGAAAACGCTTCCGGCAGGGGCGCGATGTAGACTTATGACATGTGCAACTCGAAGCCTAAAGACCCCAGGGCGCATCCTTCAGTGTGTCCGTCGATCGTGGCATCGTGTACTTCTCGTCAAGACGTATCAGGTAGGATGCGTTTGACCAATCTTCTGGAAAGCACCAGCCAAAACAAAGCCAACATGCCGAGCAGGCTAGAGAGTTCTCTTCGGAGGCTTCTCCTTCTCATAAGGCACGACACCACCCTAGCTCCTCGAGGAGTACGTGGCAATAGCCAAACAAACAATCTTCCATGGCACTTCAATTATACCAGACTCCCTGTGCACGTGCTTTACTTCGCGATGTCTTCAACGAGTGATGCGAAAGCGCTGAGAAACGAACGAACTATCTGCATCTCCTAATTCATTCAGCAGCCAGAAATTAGAATATACTCCATATCGCGAAAATATTATCCGATTAGTGCGCTGACGAGCCGGGCGACCGTCCACGTAGCGATTGCCGCCAGAACCGCAAACAATCGTCAAACATGAATCCAAGCACTTGCCGACATGGCATTGTACACGTCTGATCAAGTCTGCATTGTGCTCTGCATTGTGCAAGGCTTTCCCCTCTGGGTTTCAGGGAGGAGGGGCATGCACAACATGTACCTGTGCTGCGCGGCAGTCACACATGGTAACACAAGAACAGTGACACCTCATGTTGTCTTGCTTGGTCTCTCTCATCACACTCGACACGAGGCGAGGCGGGCTGCGTCGCTTCCTGACGACTCAGCTGTCAGCTGTCTAGCCTCGTGGTATTGGAAGCTCTCCAGAGTCTCCTATAAAAAGAGTTGGAAGGCCGCCAGAAATCATTTAGAGGCGAGGCGTGGATCTCTTTACAAAGCACATATGTATCTTGTCGCACACTCCACGAAACAAAGAACTTGAAAGAAACGCCCACGACGACATCATACTACGGCATTGTATAGAGACATTCATTGCTCGGCCGCCGGACAGCATGGCCCCTTCGAGCAGCAAAGCCGTCATAATCGGAGAATCAAAAAAGCCAATCGTCGCCAAGGTGCTCAGGCCCATCCCACAATCCGAATATCTGCTCGTGCGCGTCATGGCCGTTGCCCTCAACCCCATCGACTACGAACAAGTTGAGCTAAAAGCCGGGGACGTTGGATGCCGAGTGGGCTGCGACTATGCCGGCGTTGTGCACAAGGTGCCCGAGGAAGATCAGGAGGGCGACTGGCAAGAGGGGGATCGCATCATGGGCTGGGTCCATGGCTGGTGAGTATTGCTTGTGCCAACAAAACAAAATTCCATGTGCAGTGCATGCAGGATGCCCATTGCCGAGAGAGAAGAGAGAGAGGAGAGAGGAGAGAGGAGAGAGAGAGAGAGAAAGAGAAAGCGAGGGAGTCTAGAGCCTAGAGGGTGAAGCGACCTGATATTGAGATACCTTCCGCAGCAACCGCGCCAATTACGAGACTGGCGCTTTTTCCGAGTACATCGTGGTCAGAGCAATGCTGCAGAGCAGGATACCCGACAACATGAGCTTTGCGGAGGCGGCGACGCTAGGAATCTCCATGGTGGCTGTGGTATGTTCAAGCACTCACTGGTGACCGGGAAGCCGGTGACCATATTGTGAAAGTTCCGCGTTTTGACCGCATCTGACTGACATGAATTCACACCGCGTATTGCCTACAGAGCCTAGGCATGTTCAACCGCCTCGAGCTGCCGCTGCCCTCACTGCCCTCACTGCCCTCGTCTGCTGCCCTGTCCACAGAACCGGCGCTCAGTCTGCTCATCTGTGGCGGCAGCACTGCCTCCGGCATGGCCGGCATCCAGTTCGCCAAGCTGGCAGGCATAATCGTCATCGCCACCTGCTCGCCTTACAACTTCTATCTCGTCAGGAACCTGGGTGCCGACGCCGTCTTCGATTACCACTCCCCCACCTGCGGAGCCGACATCAAGCGCCTTACACGCAACGGCCTCTGCCGCGCCTGGGACTGCACGGGCAAGAACCTCGACCTCTGCGCTGCTGCCATGTCCGACGACAAGCCCGGTCTCTACGCCTCCCTCGACTGCAATGATCCCCTTGCGGACAGCGCGCGGCTGGCGGGGATGAACCGCATGGTCGAGTACCGGGAAGTCGTGCGCTGCTGGGACGCGCTGGGCGACTTCTACTTCTGGTACGGCCGCAACGCCATGTACCCTGACCCGAGTGAGATGGAGTTTTATCGCGAGTTTTTGAGACTGAGCCAGCCGTTTCTGGAGGCTGGCCTAGTTCGCCCGCCGAGGATGAAGATGAATATGTTGGGTAGTGGGTTGGACGGCGTGCTTATGGGATTGACACATATGCTGCGTGGGGGGAAGGTGAGTGGCGAGAAGCTCGTGTATACGCTCTAAGTCTAGGTACATAATCTGTCGACCTTTTGTCTTGTCTTTCCGGCGCGTCTACCCACTGGCGAGGATAAGTGGCGACTGGAGCGGCTTTTATGAGTCGCAGTCCACAAAGATGGGATGGGAGTTACTCTAAAGACATATGCATGTCAAGTTCCAAGGCCATGCAGATCATCATCCACCGTGGCTTCTCAACTCCATCTCTGCTTTCCAAGAGAAGTCCACCAGCCTACGTAACAAGATGGCCAAGATGTGCAACATACCCAAATGATTCATGACTCGCCCTGTTCATAATCTCAAGCATGCTATAAGTATATATGTACTGCTTCACGACAGAAAGCAAAGAGGAAAGGGACGACGAAAGGGACGACGAAGACAATATAGATATAAGAAGAGCAGGAAGAATGATATGAAGTAAGAAAGAGATAGGGAAAGTAGATGGAGAAACGATTATCAGGTCCCGCATGCGTCCTAATATTCTCGCAACAGAACAACATCAGCCAGAGCAAAATACTCATCACGAACGCCGCAAGTAAGAAAAGTGAAGAAAGGCTGGCATGCAAAAAAGGCGGCTTAACAAGGGGACACAGCAAGTGGAAGAAGTAGTAAAGAAGAGGGAAAGAATAGAGAGAAACGTTGGAAAGAGGGCAAAAGGAGGAGGTACAGGTGCAGATTTAACGAAAGCCGCATCCATCAGAAACAGCATTAGCCCCAGCAAATCGTCCTTCCAAAAATAAAAATAAAAAATAAAAAAATAAAAGTTAAAACCCCCGCGAAGAGTAAAAAGACCGTTTCATAGATCATGAGAAAACAGTCTAACAGACAGAAGATTCAAGACACAAGAAACGCCGAGAGAACCTTTCAAGATATCAGGCACTTCGCCTCTTGCTCAAAATCTCTTCATACACTCTCACCTTCTCCGTCCTCACATCAAGCGTCCTACACACATCCTCATATCGCCTCTTCACATCCTCATATCTGTTCTTCCAGTGCCGATACAAGCCCTTCCAGTACTCAATCTCACGAAGCAGCTCCGACATCCCGGATCCTGACCCGGATCCCGATCCCGTCCCCGACCCCGACCCCGGCCCCGGCCCCGTCCCCGTCCCCGAGCCGGAGCGCCGACATCCAGAGCCCTCACTCTGCTGCCGCTGCCTATGCGCCTGCGCCAACTTTTCTCTCAGCCCCTTATTCTCCTCCCTGCGCTCTTTCTTCTCATTTTTCAGCTTCTCCACCTTTTGCTTCAATTTGTCCGTCTGTCGGCAGTGCTTCTCCTCCATCGAAGATGCCTTGTCGAGAGACTTTCGAAGAGCGTCATTATCGGTTGTGAGGATCCCGAGCTGGTTCTGGAGTTGTGGCACGAGGACCTGGCTTAGGGTGTGGGCTTCTGTCTGTGCGGTTGAGAGGCTAGTTTGGAGGAGCTCAATGTCGGCGAGGAGGCGGGTCTGGGATTCTTGGAGGGTGCGCTCGCGCTCTTTGAGTGAGTTGTAGTCGTCGATGCGGACTTTGCAGTAGTCTTGCGGGTCGGGGCAGGGTTCCTGGGGGGGTTGTTTGGGGAGGTGATGGTGGTGGTGGTGGTGGTGGAGTTTCCCGTGGCGATGGTGATGGTGGTGCTGATGGCCGTTGGGGGTGCGGGAGCGCTTGATGGAGATGAATTTTGTTTTCCCGGTGGCAGAGGTTTCGATGTAGAAGCGTCGAGACATGGAGTTGTTGGGTGGGAGCCGCGGTGCCGGTGTGCTGTGTTGGGCACCCAGCTTGGAGGTGATTTTGGAGACTCTGCCGGGGGAATGGCGAGGAGTCTCTTGGTGATGCTGTTCGTCTGCAGATAGCAACGGATTCTTGTCGTTCTGTATATCAATTCCGTGTGCTATATGAGTCTGGACGATATGGGAATCCAGACGCTATCTGGCTTTGCCGATATCATAACACGGGATGGTGTTGGAGTTTTTGCCGACGGCCTGTCGTGATGAAGCAGACGGATGCCGATTTCTCCCAAGAAACAGCTATTGTGAGAAAGTGATGAAAGAAGAAGCAAGTCCGGTAACATTCCGCTATAAATAAGAGAAGAAACAAGAACCATATAAGATCATCAATTAAGACCAGATAAGCCTCTCACAAATACACTCTTTGTACTCACCAGGTGGGGGGGGGGGGGGGGGGG
>SRQH01000771.1:0-11288 GCA_018360345.1 Claviceps sp. LM84 group G4
TACCCAAGTTCTCTCTCACTGCATAAGACCACGTGACTGGCGTCGCAGACCCCCCTTCAGTTTTGCCTATTTTTGGCGCGCACTGGCACAGCTTCGCGTCACGGCATTTTTGACCCTTTTACATCTGAATGAGTATGACTGTTGGTCTAACAGGGTAGATAGAAACAGAGAGATGACCAAACAAAGCATTTGCCTACTCAAAGGTCTTGACGCTTGACTCTACTGGAAACATCGCTTCCCAATAATCCTGATCCTAAAGCCTGGGAGTCCTGGGACTAAACAAAATTCGCGTCAACGTCAACCATGATTCATGATTCAGATTGATCAAGAAACGGGCAGCCCGGGGCCCCAAATGGTGGCACGTGACAGCTCCGACTCCGGACTCCGGACTCCCGAGTCCCGAGCCTTGGTGGAGTGGGTCACGCCACACGGACCACGGTCCTCAAACTTCAAGATGAACTCTTCGGCTTTACTGATAAGACGATGCTCTACGTGTAAGAAGGAGTGCCCTGCCGCCGAGACTCTCATGAGGAATATGCACCCTTCAGCTCGCCCGCCGTCTGTCCCAGGCTCCAGCAGTACATGCGTGATCGACGCGTTTGTGGCCAGTGAGACGACCCGACTGGACTGAGTGACTGACGAATCATCAGGACGACGTTCACGTAGGCCTGTCTGTCTTTCCTACGCCCTGCTCATGCTCATCAGCGACGACGACGCCGTGGCAGAGAATTTCGGACATCGTAGTATCCGGCGCCCCGTTCCGTGCGGCGAGTCGGCGACTGTACCGCCGGAACGGCATGACCATGACCAGGGCGCGGCACTTTGGGCCCTCCCACGTTCTTTATCACATCTACGGCCAACCCGAACTGGCCGGAGATGAGAGACAACCTTGAGTCTGGCAGCAACTGAACGATCAGCCAGACCTGATCTGATCGGGCGGACCTGATAGACAAGGTCTTACTTATATCCCAAGGTCAAAAGAGTTGATACGGGACTTGAGCCTCCATGCTTCTGGTTAAGATGTCGGCCACGTTGTACACGGTCGAGTATCAAAAGCGAGTCCTCGAACATTGGAAATAAAAGAGCCGGCACCCCAAAGCATGTGCCACTCAAACTCAAGTCCTTGATCAATTCCTTTCACCTTGAGATACAAGGCCCGGGCGATCAGATCTGGCCGATCGTTCGGTTCGACGGTTGCTGCCAGGCTCGAGATTGTCTCTAATTTCTGGCCATTTTGGGTTGGCCGTGAAAGTGATGAAACGAGTGGGAGGGCCAACGTGCCGTCACCACATGATCATGACATTGTGGTCCAGTCGCCGCCGTTGAAAAGACGGTGGCAGAATTGTAATCCCGGTGGTCGAGATTCAATGGCAAGGCGGCGTCGCGGAGCAGGGCGTCAGAAACATCTACGTCGGCGTTGGCGTGGTAGGTAATCTTCTTGATATTAGGTAGTCAGTCACCCATGCGGTCGAGTCGATCGTCTCGCAGGCCACAAACGCGTCGATGACGTGTTGCTGGAAGCAGGCCGCCTTACGTTGATTCAACTTGAAGGGCACAGGGCACAGACCCCATACGGCCTGTACCTACCTATGTCATCATGCTGGCATGTTGTGTAAAAAAAGTTGTGCAAGTTCTTTCCACTATTATCTACATATAGCATAGTACATACGCTTATTATCTGTTTCAAAATGTTGGGGGCTATTTCGGAGTGAGGGCTGATGCCCGAGTCTTGGAATCAGCCTTGCTGCGATGAAGTGGATCAGAACCACGGTCCATTTGACTGACGAGACGTTGGAGGGCAGGCGTATACGGTATGCTGACTTGGGCCAAGACAGTAAGCAAGATGACGAGGCTGTACTAACCGTAGAGAAGGAATTGATATGTTTGAGTACGGGATATGTATGATCTATACATTGTGCAGGGAAACTACGCGGCCCGATGCTAATTGGGCTTGCCGCTTTGTACACATACACACAGTGTAATTGCCACAACGGATGTAAATAGTTGATATTTGCTCCGCGGTCATGGTCGCTGGCTGAAATGCACATTCGTCTTGCTCATGAGCTGGCTAGTTTTGAACAATATATAAAGCATACATCGTAAGAACGCCTCTCCAAATGTAGATATAACAAAAAAAAAAGAACAAAAAGATCTATCATCCTTCGACGTCACATTCTTCGCTGTCTTCCACCGCTCACTTCCCGTTGCCCATCAAATCGTCCATAATTCTAGGTTTTCTTCCTTCCATCCAGGGTATTGCTCCACATTATGTACTATGTATCATCGATCGACGTGCGTTCTCTGTTTTGATCTCCCATCATCAATCTGTTCCCCCTACCAGCCGCGGCCGGCAAGCTTCTCTTCGGGCTTCATGCTGCCGCAGTTGATACCGACCATGGCCTCACCGAGACCCGTACTGGCCTCGGCAATGACCTTGGCATCGCGGAAGTGAGTGGTGGCCTGGACAATGGCCTTGGCGCGCTTAGCAGGATCGCCCGACTTAAAGATGCCGCTGCCAACAAAGACACCGTCGCAGCCCAACTGCATCATGAGGGCAGCATCGGCGGGTGTGGCAACACCGCCAGCAGCAAAGTTGACGACGGGCAGGCGGCCCAGCTCGGCGGTCTGCAGAAGAAGTGCAGTATCAACCTCGAGCTTGCGGGCCATCTCACGAATGCGAACAATGCCACCCTCGGCGAGCGCAGCCTTGGCCGCGGCGATCTGGCTGTTCACCGTCTTCATGTGACGAACAGCTTCAACGACATCACCCGTGCCAGCCTCGCCCTTGGTACGGATCATGGCAGCGCCCTCAGCAATACGGCGCAATGCCTCCCCGAGGTTGCGGCAGCCGCAAACAAAAGGCACGCTGAAGACACTCTTCTCGACGTGGCTCTCGTCGTCGGCGGGGGTCAGGACTTCACTCTCGTCAATGTAGTCGACTCCAAGGGACTCGAGGACCTGGCATTCGACAAAGTGGCCGATACGGGCCTTTGCCATGACGGGAATGGTGACGGCGGCTTGGATTTCCTTGATCATGCCGGGGTCAGACATGCGAGCGACGCCGCCGTCCTTTCGAATGTCGGCGGGAACTCGCTCAAGAGCCATAACGGCGCAGGCACCGGCCTCCTCGGCAATACGGGCCTGCTCGGCTGAAACGACGTCCATGATGACGCCGCCCTTGAGCATCTGCGCCAACCCCGCCTTGACAGTGAAACTCGACTTGTTGGCGCCATTGCCGTTGGCAGCCGGAGCGGCGGCAGCAGTGTCGTTGGCCATTGTGTGTGAAAGTTGTTGGGTAGAGGATCGTGAGACTCGAGGCTGGAGAGTCGATGGTCTGAAGGGCTGGAGTCAGAAGCTGCGATTGGAATCGAATGACACAAAAGTAGATTGGTGAATGTAGACGGGGAGGAGGCGGCGCAATCTACTTACAAAAATGTCGCAGAGGAAGCAGAGGAAGCAGAGTAGATATACAGCAAAGATATGGAAGAGGTATGAAAAGATTACGCCGGCGACGACGCGGACTAAATTTCGCCTTCACCTTTTCAATGGAGGGGTCGAAATTCGAATGCAGCTAGACTTGTGGAGGGGGCGCCATCATCCATGCATGCAGGACCCAAGACGTCAATGCCGGCTGTGAGCGGGGCGTCGACAAGGCGGCGAGGAAGGAGCGACTTTGCGTCCAGTCATCAATCCGCGAGCGACAACGGAGACTCCGACCACAGCCTCGTGCCACGATTTGACGCCGCGTTCTAAATTCTAATGGCTTCCACTGGCACCGGATTGGCGGGTGCTGCCAAGGCTGGAGAAGAAGGATGGGAAGAAGGAAAGGAACAGCCAATAAAGGGAAGAACCAAAAGAGTAGGAACCAATGAGAGGAAGACCCAAGAATGAGAACCGGAAGACCTTTTGGTGGATCCGAGCAATGCTTGAACTTTTAGGCGCAAAACCACTTGTCGGCCACGAGACATCATCACGCGACAACGACAAGTAACACGCGTACAGTAGCTTGGTCAAGCGGACAGGAGCACATGTACATCTCGACTCTCGCTGACTTTTAAGTTTTGTTTCTCTTGAAGACCTAGGTAGAATCTTTCGCAGGAGCAGTAAAGCCCATATGCCGAGACTCATCGGTAAGTGCGCTGAGTACAGTGGGATATACATTGTACTACTAATGTAGTACATTAGGGTACTAAGGTATCTATTTATCAGAGTCGTCTACTATGGAGTACCGCATGTATCCGCCGGGAATTTCCGCTGCGACTTCTATCCCAAAAGACATCGTCATTCATCTGGAGGCGGCATCAGTGATCACGTACTCCGTACTCCGTAGTATGTACCGAATCCAAACGGTGGCAGCCCGCGCCTTTTCCCTTTCGAGATGCTCCGCTGCGTGGTGCAGGTTGCGGCTACACAAGGCTTTGATCCTTGCATTGGCGACGCCAAGTGGCGGGTTTTTGCGGCTGGGGGTCCGGGGATGCAGGGACTTCCTGTTTGAGAGCGGGTGTGGCGGTGGTGTGGCGGCGGAAGACGAGGCTGTAGGTATGTACTTCAAGTTCTGGATGTCTTGAATTGGGTTCAAGTGTCATTTGACGCTTTGAACCGTTGGAAACCAGAAAAAGAGTCCATCTGTGCCATTGTTGTGAACTTGTGCATCTACCTGTACGGAGTACGGAGTAGGTATCTACTGTTCCCTGTCGCTGTGCATAGGTACCTAGGTATGTACGCCTTTTTGCGACTCACAGGTAGCACTGGGCAGAGGCTACCTAGGTACCTACATAGGTACCTGTATACAGCAGCTCCACACCTGCAGCGGCCCCGCCGTTCGTCGCCTTGCCCGATTCTCGCCGTCTTCAAGGCCTCGCCGAGTTGCTTCAGAGCAGCGGCGTGGTCGTACATATTGTTATTGAAGTTTGCACGTTATAGTAGAAAACACATTCACGCCGTCTTTTCTCTCCATTTGACTTCCCCGGAAAATCTAGAGTCCCGCGCAGTATCGGCGACAGCACACGGTACACAGGCGGCACGAACGGTAAACGCCATGAGTTTGATCACGATCGGTGTCTTGGCCCTCCAGGGGGGCTTCATCGAACACATCAACTTGGTGCGCGCCGCCGCCGCGCAGCTACACCTCAACGTCTCAACATCGGAGGTGCGCACCGCCGAGGAACTAGCCCGATGTGATGGCCTCATCATTCCCGGCGGCGAAAGCACTACCATTTCGTTTGTGGCCGCGCAATCGGGATTGCTGGAGCCGCTGCGCGACTATGTCAAGTAGGTGGTCTACTATTCCAATTCGCACACTCTCACGACCAAGCCCCGAAGAATCGGCCCCCTTCTTGTCTCTAACACACTTCTTTCAATAGAACGCAGAAACGGCCAGTCTGGGGTACCTGCGCGGGTTTGATCCTGCTATCAAATGAGGCAAATGCGACCAAGAAGAATGGTCAGGAACTCATCGGCGGTTTGGGCGTCCGGGTGCACCGCAATCACTTTGGCCGCCAGATTGAGAGCTTCGAGGCTGATATGGATCTGCCGTTTCTCGGGGAGGGAAGCTCACCTTTTCCGGGCGTTTTCATTCGAGCTCCTGTTGTGGAGGAGATCTTGTCAGCATCAGGGTCAGCATCAGATGTTGAAGTACTGGCCAAGCTGCCGGGTCGGGTGGACAGGATGAAGGCAGGCGTGTCACAAGCAAACACCAGCAACGACGCGGGTGATATCATCGCCGTGAGGCAGGGCAATATCTTGGGAACGAGCTTCCACCCCGAGCTGACCAACGATGCGCGCATTCACGCATGGTGGTTGGAGAGTATAGCCAGACAATAGGACACTAATTATATTCCCCTTTTCCAGCTCGAATTTCTGTCAAGAAGGAACATGGTTAATCATCGCTGTGAGTCTTGTCGCTTGTGGCAGCGGCCTCTCGTTTACACGATGATGATAAGTTCCGAGCGTGATAGCCTCATATCACCCAACATGAGTGAGGCTGACCGAGTGGCCGTCACCAGCTTTTGTATATTGCACTCACTCTGCTGTCTGCGGACTGCAGCCGTTACTGGTCTACACTGAGGATTGCGTCTTCCCCGAGCCGTCGTCTATCTTCTCAACACACTTGACGCATTCGATGTTTTCCCGCAGCCATGTCATCAGCGGACCCCTCATCCAGTCTTCTTCTTCTTGCTTTCGTCATTTCCGCGTCTTTTGTCTCCAAAAAAGACGGATCGATCGGCAGCACACGTGCACATGTCGCCAATGTATCAGATCCCCAAAACCGCGGCCCGTCCCTTTTTTTGGTCTCCCCGTCGCATATGTATATACCCGGCTCCCACATCTCGCACCCTCATCCGGTCATACCGAGACAAACATACCTACATACCGGCAACTTAACACTGCTGGCGTCATAAAAAATCTATTACTGAAGATATGATCTGGTTCCTTCCACCACACAGCCCCTCTGTCGACTACACGCGATGCGCCGCTATCCCTATTCCCGGGACAAGATCCAGGAACAGAAATGCCTCATCGTGGATCCCGTGCTCACTGCTGGCTGAGGCCATGAAACTGGTATGTATCATAAAAAAGTCCGGCGGATCGTCCGTACTCTTTCCCAGATGCGAAATCCCCGCGGCGGGCATCCTATCCTAGGTATACATTAACATGGCCGAAAATTGATACCCAGCCGAACCATTCCCGAATGCCTCACACGATTTCCATGTAGACAAGCGAAGCGCCCAGGCCCCAGGGTCATACGGGTAACGGGGTACAACACCCCCGTCGCGATCAAAGTCAATTGTTGCGCTTGCGTCGGCTGAGCCTGTTGCATCACGTGTGTGTCGCCGCGACGGGGAGTTTCCTCATTGTGAAGATGCAAATTTCCAAAAGGTCCTCTGAACTCGCACAAGCCTTACTCAACCAATGGTATGCGTTCGCGATCTAGATGTATATGTATGTACCGACGACCGTGACGGGCCATGCATCGAATCGGGGTTCGGAGCCAGCAAGGCTCAGAGATGGAAACCCGGGGACGAGCTGCGAGCATCCCAGGTTTCCCCTTTTGAACGACGACACCGATGGGGGAAATACCCGAGGCGATCGTGGGATCGTGCGACGTGTGGCTGAATGCAGCCTCGTGGCATCAATGCCGCAGGAGGTATTTATGTACATACATATGTATAATCAAGTGATGGTCCCGTGGTTGCGTGTTCTGTGCGCGACTTCTCTCATCGTAATCTTCCCGTCATGGAGGTCGAATTGAGATGTGGCGTGGTGGTTTACATATTCTTATGTTCAGTGTGGCGTGTTTTCGGCATTGGCGAGCCGCAGGTATGTAGCGGGATGCTGCGGACGAAAGGAGTTTCCTCCCACATACATACCTACCTTATGTACTCACTCGGTACAATGATTTTCTTGGGATTGTCGGATGTGGCTCCGCATTGATGGGCTGGTGTACCGATCACGTTGTGCCGCCGGGCCTGAATAGGCATCCCGCTGTAATTGTTCCCGTCTGTAACACAGTAACAGGTTACAGTACAGACCTACTTGTGGAACAAACGTGTTACTTCAGTTTTCAGTGTTGTATGAAAGGCTCCATGAGACTAGGGGCCAGAGTAGTTTAATGTAGGTAGTCCATCGCAGAGTCAAGCCCATGGCCCCATCATCCTACAGACTACGTACGACAGAGGACTCAGGACTCAGGAGACTGTCGACTGGAGGTGATGCGAGAGGGCCTCTGGCCCTCTTAAGCGATTCTAGTCTGTCGACCTGGGCCAGTCTTTTTCTTGGCTCTGGAGAGGGGGGAGGTATGCATGTAACATGGAGCGAGGTGAAATATGTGTAAGAATATATATAGATAACTGCAGCGACTCGCGAGCGGCGAGAGAGGGCCAGCAGATGAAATCTTACATCTTTTACTCCGTACAGAGTACAAAGTACATTTCGTTTCTTGTTTCCTTTCAAGACAACAGAAAGGATAGTCATGGGGTACATGCGCCGGACAATTTGAGTCGAGAC
Organism: Claviceps sp. LM84 group G4; assembly: GCA_018360345.1. Classification (NCBI taxonomy): domain Eukaryota; kingdom Fungi; phylum Ascomycota; class Sordariomycetes; order Hypocreales; family Clavicipitaceae; genus Claviceps; species Claviceps sp. LM84 group G4. The sequence continues at coordinate 8,008 of SRQH01000771.1, forward strand.
TCAAAGGCACGAACAGTGATCCTCTGGGGAAAGAAAATACTTTTGCCCGTGCGAGTTGTATGGGATTTGGTACTCTGCATGTACGGTCCAGAAGTCATTACTACGAACATAAGTATATTATTCTGTGTACCATTGCTATAATATATCTTTGTTGTTGCCTTGAAGGCTCTTCAAAGTTCAAGATGACGACGTAAAGACGGGAGCCACTGAAAGACGGTGAGAGCAACGGCCAAAGAGAATAAATAACACCCGCAAACATGGAAAACGTGAGCGTGCGCATGTATAGTATAGCATTATAGTAGGCCAGTGAAGAGCAGACATCCGTACATACATCTCGATACATACGACCAGACCTTGGGCCCAAGCGCCAGCAGGAAAAGCTTATCTCCTCGTCTGGTATAATTCCCGTGTCTACGGGGGAGATGTTCTTCGGCGACAGATGACGGGAACACCTAGTAACTACTACGGAGTAACAAGCTCGCAATCTACGCAGTACATATCCTGGTCGGACATGGGACGCCTACCGTTTACGGACAATTGAATCCCTGTGATGCATGATAATTAAACTCTACGTGAACGATGCCTATTACATACATGTACATACATACCAGGGCTGTAAATTGTAATAGGCTACATCATACTCTGTACTGCTGTGTCTTGTTCGTGAGGCTAGGTATGTATTAGATTGGATATGCCCCTCGTTTGCAGGCCATAACTAGGAAATACTGCGTCTATGTTGAGTCTTTACCTTGTTTGTATGTACATACGAACTCACGGAGTAGGTACATGTATCTGTTTCGTTGTGGTTTTCACTGCAATGAACTGCCACCATCAAGTAGTCTTGGCAAGTTTTACGGATTCTAACCCCGCCGATTAATAGGTAGAAAACATGAGCATTCTCGACGTTCGCATCGAAACTCATCCGCGAGGTCAAGGAAGTCGAAGAGGTCGTCAATCCAATATGCGAAGCATTCGGGCGGCAGAGCAGAAACGGAATCTGGACAGCTATGGATTCCGGATAGGATACATACTCCTCGAAGGAGAGCTCAAGCCGCGTGGACCGCAGTAACGTGGGATCGCTAATAAACAAACGAGGCCAAACAGAGACCATGGTGTGCTCATGGCGACTTTCCACGGGCCACGAGACGGCAGGTCTGAGGGCGCTGGAGCGCGCAAGGTACATGTAACATACCTAGGTATGTAGGTATGTAGTTGGTATGTACAGCCATCTGGCATCTGCCCGTTGAGTGCCACGGAGAGGCGCCGATGAAGCATCTCCACACGACGACTGAGTACATTGAGCAGCTCGTCCCGGAAGCTAGGCAGAGAGTAACTACATATCTGCGTCTGGAGATCGTGAGGGAAAGAGCAAAAGCTTCGCCTCCCGCCGTCATGGTAGTCGACCTGTGCGGCGTTGACCCTGCCTACAGACGACCAGGACAGGGGTATCGCCAGGCATCCGGTGCACTGGGGTTTGGACGAAGCCAAGGCACGAGGTACATAGACCGTAGGCTACGGAGTACATACCTCCTAGAATACGTCACCGAAGCTTCTGTCATGGGAAAAATCGGGTGTATGTACGTATCTATGAGAAGCTAAGTTTTTGCCAGGAAGGCCCAAGGGGCCGCAATTGAGTATGTGGTGGATGCGCAAGGTCCAAGGGGCTGATGTTGAACGAACGGTCCATCGTCTTCATGTGAAGGATGGCTGCGTGATTTTTTTCTATGGGCAGCTTTCCAACGTTGACTTGGACACTCATGAGGCTCAATTCATCAGATGAGTCCTTCATCAGCGCGAGAAATGAGTTTTTTTCCGCTGATGGAGCCGCCGGTGTCGCTAGACATGAGATGGAGAAAGATGTTCGTGGTTGGAGGCCAGGGTGAGTTGAGAACCGGCTCGGTCTGTCCTCGGTGCAGTGATTGATCGACTTGCTCGAATTACTTGTATTGCGTCGCGAATGAAGACATTGATGTCATCATTTTTTTCAGGATGTCTGACATCCGAACCCAATTGCTTGCAATGCTGATCTGTGGCGCGGTTTCTATGCCAGTCAGTCGATGCTGATGAGATGTTGAAGAGAGGAGACGAATGGTGTTCACTGTTGACTGTTAGGTACCTCCTGGAGTCCTGTGGCAGCATAGAACAACCACCTGTATCTCGATATAGTCTGTAATAGCAGCACATCATTTTAACCTTGCGGCCATAGATTAGCTGGGAGATCGTCAGACTGAAGTCAAACTTCAATCCTACGGATGCCTATCTGAAGGTCGTGTGTTCGAGTCACACTGGCCGCATCGTTTTTTTGCTAGTTCCATTATCGAGTATGTACATGGCAACGACGATGGTCACGACTCACGATGCACTTTTTCGTACATAGCTTGTCTTTTTTGCATACATACCTGTTAGCTTTTGAATCATGGAGACTGATGAGGACCCAGAGCACCGCGGCCGGTTGAACAGCAATACCGATGACGACAAGAGATTCTAGAATGATGGTAACTATTTTGTCTTTACGCCGTATACGGAGTACGGAGTGGCTAGTTCTGAACCATGTTCGATTGCGTCGATTCCACGCGAGGTCTAGATCGTAGTGGCATCCCACGATCTATGTACATGAACCATTTAAGGCTATGCGGCAATACCGACGACAACAAGTGAACTGTGAATCCAAGATTTTGTATTCCACAAACTAGTTATGCGGTATGTTAATACGTAGCTATCTCGTGTTTCTCGCACCTGAGCCGCCAATTCGGCCCTGCGATCCTGTTGCTTACGCATCTTCCTGTTGGCTTTAGTTGGCAGTGAAACATTCAAGCGCGACCACAAGTTCACAACTCGTATCAGCCCAAAGCGCTTAGGCGGAAGAACGAATCGAAGCATAAGCAAGCCGAAAAGTCCATAACAAGTGGCATCATCTTCAGCTTACGGGGCATGCAGCGCGGGCCCTACGCGGCGAGTCATCACGATTCACGATTCACACCGATACCGTCGGTCCGACGAGCGGTTGCAGCACAATTTCATCATGTACGCATGTATGCATAGTTATGTCATAGTCGGCACTTCGTACGTATTATTATATGAGTACGGAGTACATACCTATGTACCTACCTATGATAGCTGTGCAGTGGGTGACGAAGGCGAAAGAAAGAAAAAGTCTGATTGTCTCTGATGCAGTTTACTTTTCCGCACCCCTGGATGCGCACCCCTCGCGCGCACGGACCCCCCGAGGCCGATACCGGCAATGCACACGTGACTCTACAACTAGCCTTTCCACAACAAGC
>SRQH01000772.1:0-11277 GCA_018360345.1 Claviceps sp. LM84 group G4
ACTTCCTCATCTTACAGTAATCGTCGCAAATTAGTTCAGCTTTACTAATAAAGCTTCGCTTTACTTCCTCATCTTACAGTAATCGTCGCAAATTAGTTCAGCTTTACTAATAACCAAGTTGCCTGCCGCTTGGTTTATCCTTTGTGTCTTGTTTTTTTTTCTTTTTTTTTTCTCGTCGATTATCGTTGGAGACAGCGGCCCTCACGTACGTACTAGGTAGGCATCATTCGTGGAAGACATGCCCCCTTTGCAGCAAAGGTTATCTATTTTGTAGAAGAGCTACTGTAGGTTCATTCAATCTCGCCTGCTTCATCACAGGAACAACAGCTCCGTCACAAAGACAGTCTCAGAGATTAGAATACATGAGTGACGCATCAGATTGCGCCAAACATTCAAATTAGTTGCCAACATGTGGACAAAGCGGTTGCAGACAATGCCGTCCTTCATCATTCTCACCGTAGGCGCTCGGCTGGAAGTGATACCTTAGATGTCCAACACCGCCCCCGGCAGAGCATCTAAGGCACCGTGAGGCACCAGATTCCATTTCATGTTCCAAAGTGATCTAGCGAATCCATCCAAAATAATGTTCCATTCCTTCATCATCACTGATCAGACAGACAGCGTGGGATTGAGACGAACTGGATCGCGGACAAAGGGTCTTGGACGTATTAAGCACGTACGCCTTCTTCAGGTGACGAAGGCGCGACGAGACTTCACGAGGCGGATCTGCTACCTATTCGTTCCCGTAACTTGAGTTGCTTGGCTTCACAACCCTCGGTCCGTGGCACGTTTTTCTAAACTGATTGACCCGTTACTTCCCACTGTAGATATGTCCCAAAGCATGCCAATTTGCTGCTGCATCGTGGCCTGATGAGATTTTGGTGCGCTGAAAGCAAGAGATAGACAGGTACATGCATAGATGTCTGGTATATAGGTCTTATTTTCTGTCTTTCATCCTCTTTCGATTTGCTGATAACGCGAGTCTTCGCTGCCGCTCGCCTAAGTGTGGATCGATTTGGCTTGTTGAGTTTCGTGGAAGAACTAGATACCTACCTAATCGTGGAGGAGGCCAATTTGCGCTGTACTGTGATCGTGAGGTTCAATCGTGCGCGATGTGGTGGATCTAACAGGTACATATGTACATGACACGCGATGCATTAGGTACCTCCTCTGTCACGACTCACCGAATCACCACTCACCACTGGCCTAGTGCGCGCTAACAAATAGAGTTACATACCTATGTATCGCTAATACGGAGTACCTATGCGCTGTCAGGTAGGTTATTTCATCCACTGGGCAATAGGAACACATGATGTCATGACCTTCTGTCGCATCCAGGCACTCAAGTGTTGGGACTCGGAGCATTGAAGAGCACTGTCGCGGGCGTGAGAGACAGGCCTGGATGGGGCCTCTCAACTACTTGTTTATTACAAGTTACCTGTATTTGAGAATCGATCTAGACTTAGACACTCCGATCTTTTCTTGGTGATCCAAGTAGTGATACGGTGTCAAAATGTCATGGTGATAATAAAAAAAAACCGTCGCTCTATCAGCATATTGATAGAGAAAGAAGGGCAGACGAAGGACACGCGCACAAAATGATTCCATTTATTTCATCAATCGTTTCGTTTCTTCCTTCCAGCGCACTTGTTGCCACGAATATATTCAGAATCGATCTTCTTCACAGATCGTGTATCTTTCTTGCAGGGTAGGCCTCACATTCGACATGCGCTATCGTGAATGAAGGCACGTGTGACGTGACGTATTGTTGTGAACACTGGAAACTTCAAAACCACAGCAAACAAGTGAAGTGCGGGCGTCTGCAAAGCCCTTGGATTCAGGGTTGTCGTTTCAGATGTGCCACCTATCCGAGGCACCAGGGGAGGGGAGGGTCCGCTGGTTTCTCTCTTGATTTTCGGGTCTCACGGCTCAGTTTCAACGTACGTCATGGCGGCACTGCCACTGGTGACTGAACTTAAACCCCGGAAGATGGAGAAGCTGGAAATAAGAACAGATCCCTGGGCAGGACTTTTACCTAAACGTATTTCACAGCCTGTGCATTCGCCAAAAAGCTGCTCAACACAATCACCTACAGTAACCTACCTACCTACATATGTACGTACCTACATGGAAGAAGCATGGACGAGATGGGGACAGGGCCAACAATTATGATGTCATAGTCTGTCCACCTCCTCGTCCAAAAAGAAAGAAAGAAAGAAAAAAAGAAGCAGAAAGAACCATGGAAATAACCTACCTTGAAGGATTCTGGCCGCCTTAAATCGCGGCTAGTACTCTGCCCTCCCCGGTCGGACATGTGGCATCATCACCGCCAGGAGCGTCATCGTGTCCTTGCTCCCCGCCCCGCCTCTCGTCCGGTCTACATTAGGTACATAGAGGCTAGCAAAGGGTTGTTTGGATTGTTTAATTTGCAATGCATGCGCCATCTTCTCGTCGAGACCCAACCCATCCCGGAGATAGAGATGGGACCACCGAGAGGTCTGAGGAAGCTTTCCAGTGAGCTCAATTTGCGTAATACATACATGCAGGGAAGGATGGCCCAATGCCGCTGCAAGGCTTCAGGTACTGACACTGTACTTCATGATCATTGACAAAGGTGAAGACGTGTGTGTAGGGCATTTGCGGCCCTTTCTTTTCTGGTAAAATCCCTGCAGAAACTAAAAATAAACAGACACAACCGACCACGAAGAACGAAACAGCAAAGGCATTCATGGTCAGCTACAGACGTGGATATAACAGAGTAAAGCGCGCCCGCGTGGGCGGAACGGGGAAGTCTGCGCATCGCGTTGAAACCAACTACCGGTAGGTACCTACAAGGCTACAACTCCGCACTAACCTTCCCTATATACATATGTATATACCCGCTAGACGTCTAGATGGAACGTCTATTTCTAGAACTTCTCATCGGATGGTACAAGCTCATCGGATGGTCTCCGTATGTATTACATAGCTCCATCGTTCAAGAAGGTTCAACAAGCGCGTTAGATTCGTCTCCGTCGCCTTCACGGGCCTTCACGAGTCACGGGTGCGCATGGCGATGTATGTATTCCACCTTGCTTCCTATTTTTCTTCTTGTTTTGCAGTGACGGTGTGGTACCTACCTATGTGGCCACGCTGCTCTCGATGGTTTATTTATTTGCTGCCAATTTCCTCATCAAAGGGCCCCCTTGCCCAAAGAATAGCCACCCGGGATCGGACATGGGAGTTTGATTGACGACCTGATAATCGTACTTCATGTATGTACAATTCTGTCGCATGCGGGGCGGGGAAGCGTACGCACGGCCAAAAGCAGCAGTATACCGAAGATCCTATGCTATAATGCGGAGAAAGGACCCTTCTCCTTGGTTGAAGTCGGCGGGCGAGGGGAATGAAGTCATGGCAATGACAGATGGCAGGAGAAGCCGGACGGGAAACAGCTTCGGCATGTGTGAATGACCGAAAGACGTCACGACATAAATTACATACGTCCTTGTTACGTGATCCATGATGATGCAACACGCGGGCTGTGTCGGTCTGCGGCACAGTCAAAACAATGACTCTCGATCTGACACGCGTGTTTTGTTGATGGAGGGGGAGTCCAGCCCAATCGCTACGAGGATGAAGACAGGGGAACAGGGAGTCGTGTGGCATGCAGGGTAGAGAGAACGCTGATTGGGCACGACCGTTTGGGCATACCTACGGGCGCTTATAACGAATGGGGGGTTGAGTGAGATTGGTGCGACAGACGGCACGTCGGAGACAGCGCGATGGCAATGGCAGCTCGACTGTCGAATGTTGGAGCGCAGAGGTCAAAGCGATCAACCAGGCGGCGGGATGTGGAAAATGCGTGGAACCTGTGGAATCCGATGGTGAGTTTTGCATGGTGAAACATGCGGTAGAAACGCGGATTGGCAGGCGAGGACAACACTGGACAAAGCTTGATACAGAAAAGTACATAAATAAATTTGCACCATTCTGCTTCATTACGGAGTATTCACGGCTTTTAGCTTGTTGTCACTCTTACTACATACAGAGTTTACATGTGTACGATGTCACTCGCCATTTGTTCCAGACGCATCGCCATCACCTGAACAGTGAAGTGCCATAAACCCTGCTCATCTCCTTCCCCCAAGGGGGTCATGCACCAGAGAGCCAAATTTGGAACGCCGTCCGTGATTGGCCTTTCCTTACCGCCGGGTTCTAGTTGTGGCTATATTTAGTACAGGTTGGCTGAGGAAGCTTCCAAGCCATCGCTCGTCTTGGATATCGGGGATCCACTCCGTCTACCTTAACCTACCTAGTATCGCCTCTTTTACTCCGTACAAGTTGCAGAGTCGTAGCAAGGGCTTGCGTGGCTGCTTTTTTCGAGGCGACTCTCAATGATGACTGGTCGGAAGAGGGAGAGGATTTGGGTTCAATGAATTGTCTTATTATGGGCACGACCAGCACCGACCACTTCCGAATCTACAGCAACAATCAGTGGCCATTGTTTCGCAAGTTGCCAATGCCAGGCACTGCGGCGTTGCAGACCGGAGAGCGGCCAAGCTGGCCCGGCGTCGTCGGTGCTCGTGCCTCTTCGCGGCGTCGTCGACCATCGCGCCTGATGGCCCGTAGCCGCGCGTCGTTGCCGCTCGCTTGCCAGGAGGATTCGAAGAAGAGGGCGATGCTAGCCCGCGGAGAACCAGCAAGATGAAGGCGGGCGTGTCTGCTTATTACATATTAGTTGCTGCTGGTACTATGTACTGGTAGACTCCAGACTCCAGATGGCAGAGAGTGATCACTGTCACAGTGATGATGGCACATTGGCAATTGGCAACCCGACGATCCACTCGCTCCTTCCTTCCTCGACAGCGCGGTACATATGTACATAGTACATAACGCCCCCCCAATGCCGTGGCAGGCTGCAGCATTGAGCCCAGCCCCACTTGCCCCACCAAACCCCCTGGCCGCCCCCTGGTGCCCTTAGCCCCCCCTAGCCCCGTCCAAACAGGCTCCACCCCTCCACCGGGGGCGTGTCGCCTTGTCACCCACCAGATCTGGCTCCGGTTCCCAGTCAACCAATTCTTGCCGGCCTTCTACCTCCAGTTTGTGCCTCTTGTTTCCCCTCCGAAACCTTCTTTCTTTGCCATCGTGCACCAATGCCCCTTGCGGTGGTTTACTCTTCTAGTCCGACCCGACTCGACTTGACTTCGAGTTTTTCGTTTCACGGATAGACCATGATTTGCTTGTAGGACGGCAGCCCCCAACTTTGGCCTTTCTGGTAACTCCTTTATCCAGCCGCCAGCCTTCTTGCATGACTCCTCATCTACGCGCTGGTCTCGTTGTCTCACTTTTGTTTCCCTTCCTCCGATCTCATTCCTTCTTCCTCCCTTCCACCTGCCTGGGTGCTTGGGTCGACGACGGCGCTGTGGACAGCACACGCTTCACTTTTCTCTCCTTACTACGCTCCGTCCTTGACCACCAGGTCGCGCGTTTCGTCTTTCATTCATCAGTTTCCATTCGAATCTTGACGTCGCGATCCTCTGGAACCGACGCCTCGGTCGACCTGCGAGGCGGATTCTACGGATTACGACGCGACCTCATCCGGATCAGCCTTCATTCGGTCTTGTAAACACTCGCAGCGTATTGGATTCAGCAGCGCTGTCCAATTATTGCCTTCTACTCTCTCGATCGAATTGTTCGCCAATTGCGCTTATTCCAGCTTTACCGTAATTCAAGTCCTTTTATTCCTGTACGTTGCAACGCAGCTCTTAGCGGTTTCGAAAAGCAACGTCTAACCGAATACATACAGTGTTCGCCTCGATATCTGTTTGTATTCTTCTTTTCTACACCGCGGTATCCTAATTCTCAAAAGCCGGTCGTAGGGCAAGTCGCGCCCGTATCTTTATAATTCTCAAACCATCGATTCGACCTGAGACGACCCCGCCAACGTCTCTGTACATATCGGTGTCACGTCTGTATACATGATTGAGGCCATGGCGTCCGCTGCAACTCGCCGCTTGTACGAAGAGCAGATGCCGCCACTCATGTCCGTGTTTGACCTCGACGCGGACTCCATGGCTGACGGAGATACTGTCACACTCGTGGATCTTAATATGGTGGACGTGGATGCCAAAGTACCCGATCTGGCCGTCTCATCTCGACCAATACGCCTTCAGCAGAACACTTTGCAACCCGATTGCACACATCGACATCACGATAGTACGTCGACCCATATGTCAGGATCGACTGATTCTTCTCCAACAACTACTCTCTCAACAACGGGCTCTTCGCCTCTCTCGGTGCCTTCACCATCATCTTCACCTGGTTCACCAGTGCATTTGATTTCGTTAAGCGACTATCCGACTGCTTCTTTTATAAGTCGATCGAGTAGTAGTGTTCTGGGCAGCAATATGCTCAGCATACCTGAAACAAGGACCCTGGAACGCCCCGTCACATCGCCTGCGGCACGAAATCGGAGAAACATGAAGGGATTGTCAATTCAGCCACCACTGTCTATCACCACCGCTTCCAAAAACGCCGCGACGGACTCATCATCGCCTTTGTTCATCAAGCCGACCATCCCCACGATGAAACGAAAGCCCAGTCAGTTAAGCCTGAAAACGAATGCCTCGGATTTGACAAATAAGCCATCCCTGGAGGTGCCGGCGTCTCCAGCCATGACTCCAATTCTCCAGCGTCGTGCGTTGAAGCACTCAAGTTCATCACCACATATGTTTGCGGCAATGAAAACATCCAAGTTTGGCCCGCCTGGAGGAATGACATTTCCAAAGGTTCTGGAACGAAATGAGTCTGGTCTGTCAAAAGTATTACGTCCTGCAAGATGCCGATCTTCTTGCAAGGATCTGGAAGACTCCATCATGGAGGAGCACTCTCCGATCAGAACGCAGATGGCCAACCGCAACGAATTCGAGCCTTTCCACGATAGCGCCAATAACGAAGACCAAAAGTCTCCGGGGTATCCGGATGGTCCCATTGCTATTTACAGCGACAATGTGTACTTGTATCTCGAGCCAACGGCTGACGAAGCCTCGCAATTCGATGTTGTCATTAATGTTGCGCGAGAGGTTAGCAACCCTTTTGATGCCGGGGGCTCAGAGGCCCAAAATCAATCGGTGTCCTCCTTAAGTGAAGGCTGTACATCGGACACCGCCATGACCGACGCTAGTTCTGCGATTGCAATGGAGCCCTCAGAAGATGTATCTCTGGAAACTCCGGCAACCTCAAAGGCAAAACGGCTTCGTGCGCCAGAGTACATACATATTCCCTGGGATCATAACACCGACATCGCCCCCGATTTGATGAATCTTTGCAAAATCATTGAAGACCGAACGAAGAATGGATCAAGGGTTTTGATACACTGCCAGCAAGGAGCTAGCCGCTCGGCAAGTCTGATCATTGCTTACGGACTTTACAAGTCGCCCGACCTCAGCGTCAATGATGCGTATTATGCAGCCCAAGCCAAGAGTCGCTGGATAAGCCCGAATATGAAGCTCATGTACTCGCTGCAAGATTTTCAGAAGGATTTGTCGAAGCAAAGACAACCATCGTCCTTGTCGGCGTATAGGCCACGTACAGGCCGGAGTCCGACCAAACACCGACTGACTTTATCAGCTGACGCCATTAGCGAAAGCATCCCCACCCAACCGAACACGGCCCCCTTGCCAGGAGGAGAAGAGACATCAGGTGCCATTGACATACATGGTGGGAGACGAGCACGCAAAAGAACGTCCATGCGATCCGTTTCTCCAGGTCCTGCGTCAGCCCCGTTGAGCTACTCTTGGAAGGACGACAGAATGGACATAGATTCAGCCGCCCCCTTGTCGCCTTTGTCGCCCTGCTTTCCAGTAGCACTAACAAGTAAAGAAACAGGGCCAGCTCAGCTATTGCCACCACCGCTCTCTACGCCTGCCATCTCTGCTCTACCACTCCCATCACCGTGCGCTGGTCTCCCGAACAGCCAGGAGCAGGAAAACGCATCGACAGGATTCCAACCAAGTTTGAATCAACCCGAGTCCAGCGATAGGGGGCATGGCGAGAAATGCTGGAGTCTTGGCCTACGAGCCATGGAGACGCCGGCGGCTTTTTCGAGTTTTCCTTTGCGCAAGTCTCCGCGGATGACTCCAGCCGAGCCGCAAGACATCCGGCTCATGGGAAACACGATTGCGGTTGGGCCATCTTATACGGACAGCGCAGCGCTGCTCTCGCCTCGTGCACAGACGATGACGACCAATCCGCTCCATCAAGTACCCGAAGAGGTAGCGGGGATGCGGTTCATCGAATCGGCCCCCACGCCCACCGAAGGTCTTTTCTCTCCGCGAGAAGCATCTTTCCCGCAAGAGTCCTTTTCGTTCTTTGGGCGGATGATGGGCTCCAGCCGTCCGTCTCAGTTTGCTGACCCCCGAAGTCCACCGACAAAAGGCGAAGCACCAATCACACGATCCATCGATGACCTCCTCTGATGAATATTGACGAGGTTCTGTTTTTATTTACAATTTTCAAACTTTCCATTTTTATATTGAATGGCTTGCACGTCATGCGTGAGCAATAATGCTTTGTCGACTTTTTTCCTTAATCTCTCAGGGGCCACAGGGGACCGGCCGTGCTGTCACCCACACGGCGACTGGCCTCTTTATTTTGACCGGCGAACATATGGGTATCACGGTCGTGGCGATGAGTTGTTGTCTTGCATAGCATTTGCAGGCGTTTCCTTGGTTGTGAGAGCATCGTAGTCCAAATCGGGCGCATGCAACAAAATCTTCTTCTTAAATAGGGCGATGCGCCTTGGTGTGTTGGTGGTGCTTGATGGGACGACTTTGCGAACAAGGTGTAGTCGGGATTGGCCCTTGCTGTCAGGCTTCCACCTCTGGATAGCTGCCCGCCGTGCCACAAGACAGGCTTTTAATCGACTCTTGTTTCTGTGTACTCCTTCTTTGTATGGAACTGGTTACTGTACTAGCCCTGCTTTGTGCGAAGTCCAGGGATACATTGGTCTATATTTTGGGGAGCTCGGCTTTGTCCACCAACCACGTACATGGCCTTCCTGGTACATACCGCCTGTCTCGGTCGATATGTCGATCTCACTCGCCATTCGTTATTTTTCTATTCTATAACAGTGTGTGGTGTATACATGGCTTCCTGTCTCAAACACAGCGAGCAGGAGGAGCCTTTTGTTCGGAAAATTCGGACAACCTTATTCTTTCACGATGTCCAGCATGATGATGAGTGAGGATGGGGGGGGTTTTTTTTTTCTTCTCTTTTTTTATTCTTTCTATGAATGAAGAGGGGTGCTTTACTTGTCTTTCGGGTTTTCTCCATCTTATTTATTATTTCTCGTCTTTTTACTATCTGCTCTTTTTTTATTCATTTATTCCATCTTATCTTTCTTGTATTCACTAGAGAAGAGGGGCGTCATAATCCTCGGGAAGCATGGACGATGAAAGAAGCAAGGAGTCTGGGAGGTATGGTATGTACCTACCTGTTGATGATGGTGGGGGTCTAGGCCTACCTAGAGGTAAGGTCTAATATCAAGAAAAGTAATGAAGAAACGCTTTTTTGTTCCAAATCGATACAAGATTAAAATTCCAACATCTTTGTCTTGTGAGGTCTGCCTCTTGTGATTGAATGAGATGTGTTCTGTGCTGTGCGCGGCACATGTTTCGCACAATGCATTAGGTATGCATACATACACCGTATTGGACCACGGACCGTGGTGCCTTCAACGCTTAGACTTGCGACACATCTGAATAAAGCCCGTCTGCGTAGAAGTCCTTTGAGACTTCTGGCCAGTCAGATCTTCTTCAACCTCTTGCATTCATTATCTTTGTCAGGTTATATTAGCTCGACATGCCAATCCACGGACCACTCCGCTCGGGAGGCCACGGCATCAGACCAGGTCAGGTATGATATAGGACGACCTACCTAACGATGTTCTCGCCACCGAGTAGCCATATTTCTAGAAACATGATGCTAGAGTCGCTGTGTTGGAATGTTGGAATCGCTCATCTGCGACGCACTTGACGTGTCCGCACGCTGATTGGCTTCAGCTGCCGTGATCTCCCCCAAAAACATACAACGCGCTTCTTTCCCCCCCCTTTCTCTTTCTCTTTATGTAGGTAGTCCGATAGTCATGGATATACATACATACATACTAGTAGCCCCCATGTAACCTGTATTCGTCGAATATAACGAATTGGAAGTTGCTGACTCATTGTTTATGCATACATTGTTTATCTGTTTGAATTATCTACGATCAGTGCTGTGTTAACAGGGTACCTAGGTGACTCGAAACAGATAAACAATGCATGCAATAGACAATGAGTTCACAACCTCTGATTCGTTATATTCGACGAATAAAGGTGACGTGCTGACTACCTAGCTAGAAAACAAGAAGAAGAGAAGAGGGGGTTCCCAACTCGCATTGGCGTTGAGCATGTGCAGCGTCTGCTGTGCGTAGCGGTTCCTGAACAGCCATCGGAAACTCATATAACTCTACACAGTTGGGATGATCTGACACATCAAACTCACCTAACTGTTTAATACAAGAACACATTAGGCTTCAACACAAGCTTTCACCGGTCCGTCTGCCTAAGAAAATGCACAGAACACCCACCCTTCTTGATCTTATCTACATGAGTGCCACTCCCATCTCACCGCGCCTCTCCCTGAAATGAGCCAACGTCAATACCTAATGTACTGTACCTACATACAACAAAAACAAATGCAAATCACAGATCTACCACAACCTCCCCAGACCCATCTATCAAAGGAAAAACAAGGACAACTTTTCCCCAACTACGTCTATTGAACGAGAAAAAAAAAACCAAAAAACCAAAATAACGAAATAACGAAAATAAATCACCCATGACAAAGAGGCTACGCCTTCTTCTTCAGGTCCCCTCCTGCTCTACCAGCAGCCTTGGCCGCCTCCTTGGCCATCTTCTCCCGTCGCGCAATACCCGCCTCGACGCCAATGCCTCCAAAGACGAGCCCCACGCCCAACCATTGCATATGCGTGAGGCGGTGCCCAAACGCGACGACGGAGAGAATCATGGTGAACATTTTGCGAGTAACAGTTACGGTGACGAGGAGGACAGAGGAGAATGTGGAGAGGGTGTAGACTATTTTTTCTCTTGTTAGTCAGTCATAGTATACAGCGAACGGGTTTCAGATGGATGGATGGAATATACGACATGAAGAAAAGAGAAGGAGACGTGAATATAAGGGCCATGATGGGTAAAAACAAGGCAATAACGAAACCAAACCCCCCCCCCAAAAAAA
>SRQH01000773.1:0-11274 GCA_018360345.1 Claviceps sp. LM84 group G4
GACATGGCTGCTCAAAGATGATGGGTTGGTTTTTGGATGAAGCTAAATTGACGCGTCGCGACGAAAAGTGGAGAGATTTTCGCGTTATTCATTTGGGGCCACTGTACATACCACGAGGGTGTGTTGGGAAGTTTACTTCTCCGCACCCCCAAAACTTAAAAGTCGGCACCCCTCACGCGCACGGACCACCAGAGGCCGAGATTGCGGCGGCCAAAACAGCGAAGGTGGATCCACGAGGGACACATGATGCATCAGAAGTTCACAACTTCACAACTTGTTGAAGTGGAGAAAGGATTGAGTGAACACTGGACCGATGTGCTTATGTATGGGGGGCAAGTACATAGACAGTTGGAGGACGGGATGGAGGGATGCTTGCTGGAGATACTCGGTACGAAAAGATAGATAGAACAACCAACAAACAACAAATCACCCCCAATCCAAAGGGTCGACTTTCACAACTTCACAAACGACCAGAACGGCTCCATCTGGCGAAGATGCCCGTTACGTTCAATTCAGCAGGCCTTTGGCAAACCCTCAAGAACACTGTCGAAGACTGTCGTAATTCGCAAGTCCATGTGTTCTATTCACATATGCTTTCCATCTTCAAGGTTGAGTTGCAGGCTTGCAGCCCACGCGTCCGTCGAAAGACTCAACGCTGTGGCACTTCCGGCTTCACGAAGTAAATCAAAGCGCGAAAGCGTCTGAGAAGCGGGAGTTTTTGCTCTCTACCATCTGTGCTTGATGTAGGTAGACAATACCTGGCGACTCCTGCTTTTTTGAGGAGCGACTTTGCTACATACTCGGTCCATGATTGGGGCTGCGGGCGCTTAGGGCAATGCCCAACTGTGATGCGCTTCAACTGTTCAGCCTTCAGGTAATGATTGATCTGCCCTTGAACAAGGCTTCTGCCGAACAGATTCGTAGCATCATACTTGCACTCCCATGTGCCGAGATTCGAACTATCATCGGCGCTTTCTTTCCGGGCGAGAAAATAGTCTGACCCATCATTTTCAAGCAGTCGGCTCCCACCGTCCTGTGAAAATCCGTCGGCTGGGCATGCAAGCCTCGGCTTTCTCGTTGCGAACGCCGTTCTTAAGTACCCTGTTTCATTTCTAATTTTCTGTAGCGTATTATTGTAATACACATGGTCTAGAGCAGCATCAAAATATTTCACATGTTGTTCACGATGGTGCACCGCCTGTCGTGATTGGGGTTGACTCTGCTGAGGTCATCATCGTCGCTTAGGAACTCTACCAGGATCGCACATTCTTATCACGTTTTTCTTTGTCTTGCGTTGAACAGGCGTTCACAGGTTTCGCACAATTGGACATACAATACTATGTATGGCAGCGTTGTCTTGTTCAATTGGAAGATTGTTATTCATGGGCCTCGAGCTGTGATGATTAATTCTCATTGGACCACCTCCTCCACGGCTAGCTGATGTGACCATAAGTTCATAACCAATGTCGTCATGTTTCTATCTTGCCTGGCTTGGGGATTCGACGCACACGGAAGTGGCCAAAATATGTCGTGCCTGCTGGCTCGCAAGGGAATCAAATCAAGAGCATGCTGTATGCATGAAAACGAATCATAAACAGGTCTGTATTGTTCACGAATCATAAACAGGTCTGTATTGTTCAACATGTCCATCTTCTCGAGAGAAGAGGACGAGATGAAGATACAATATACATGTGACCCAAGGTTTTGGACCCCGAGACAAGGTATTTTCAAGTTGCCAACTCATTGCGTCCCATGCGCAGTTCCTTCACAAATCACAATCGTTCTCACCCTCCGTTATGCCTCCGTGGAACCCAACAGTGTCCAAATATAGTCGTGTTCAAATGCCATCCTGTTCAAGATCCGAAACCTGGAGGCCGGGATGCCAAGTCCTTGTGCTCCTTACCCGCAAAAAGCGCTACCATTTCCGAAAAGTCATCCTTGCAGCTATCCAATTCCAACAAAAGTTCCAGCGGAGTCTGTCCACGACTGTTGGGCGAACTCATATTCATACCCTTATCCCTCAAGTTCGAAATATCCAGAATTGCGTCTGCGGTTGAGTAGCAGCTTTCTGCGACGTACTTACGGACCGTGAGATGTATCATGTTCTCTCCCCCATTGCAAGTCCACGTAGCAATAAATTTATCTTCAAAATCGCGTAGAACAACTAGCCTCCAGCTCCATATCTGCTTGGCCTTGAAGGCATCCTTAACCAATGAGCCATCCGATGGTGCAGGAAGGGGCAGGCGTGTAAGTATATCGTAGAGTTTCCGGCTTTTATTGAACGCTATTCCGTAAGCTCGTGAGACCTCTAGAGGAGATATGTGCTTGACGTGCTGCCACCACCAGGCGTTGTTAGGGTGCTTACACCACTTTCGGAACATTTCGTCCTCCTGCCCTTGATGTTGCCACCACGAATTATATTCATTCGTCTCCCACAGTCGCGAGGTCTGACACCAGGTACGGAAGGCTGAGTCCACCTCGCGTTCATGGATCGTCGCGCCCTTCTCGCAGAGCAAGTCAACGAGCGATTCTAGCCCGCCTTGACGATGATGTAAGACGCGGTGCAATGTTGAAGGCATTCTCAGCTCCTGTATTGTGATGTTCAGCCCTCTATCGACCAAGTCGCTCAACAACTGCGTGAGTAATTCTACTCCCCGAGTATCATCATTATCATCATTGTAGAAAATACCCTCGATGAGTTGGGTTTCCACATGGGTGTAAGGCCGAAGGGGGGATCTGTTGATTTCTACATGGTGGTCCAGAAGAAAGTCGATCACATGCCTCATCAGCGGATAGTTGACGGGCTTAGTCGCGTAAGCTCGCACGGCAGACTCTAATAAAGAAACATCTTCTGGATTGACATTGCCTCCCATTTCCACAAATTTTCGAAAACACCTCGTGTGCTCTTCCTCGTTTGTACGGTCTGGTATCCCCTCGATGCCCAAAGATAGAGGCGTACATGAGCTACAAGTCTTTGCCTCCTTGTCTGCCCCGGCCTCGACCGCAATCTGCATGCCTTGGGTGCAGCCGCTCCAAAGGGCAAGGTGAAGTGGTGTGAATTTATCTCTTCTTGGGCAGGGTTCATCGATATAATCGCGAAAACTGTCAAAAAGACATTGCCACTGGCGATAATCCGCAGTCTTGTCGACAGCCGCGAAATGCAGGATTGAAAAGACTTTAGAGTCAGTGTCGAGGCCGAAGATCGTGGCTTCATGGCCGGCTCCACGCTCGATAAGAAGCTCGCACATGTCGTTGTCTTTCTGCAGGAAGGCCAGGAAGATAGGAAACGCCGGGCCGAAAGGCAAAAAGTACCCGTCGAGGACGCGCTGGAAATAGCTGACTTTTCGCGAGACTTCCTCCAAGTCCATTGTCTTCCAGAGCGGGGCTGAGCAAGGAATTGTGAGACTTGCTTTCATGTCCAGGAGCGTTTTCGTAAGGCGCAAATTCCCCATGACGACGGCGAAATGCAGTGCAGTCGATGCTTCGAACCAATCCCCGTCCAACGTCTGGTCCTGATCCGATCGTGGATGAATCCGCTGGATAGTGTCGATCTGGCCTCCCCATCGAAGAGAAATCAGCAGCGTTCTGATTGCGGAGTCAGTCGTCTGCTCGTCAACTGCATGGAAAGCCATCCATTTGATCGCGAACGAGTTGTACTTCCTGGCATCCCGTGTATAAAGCTCCTTATTGGCGACTTCGTACCAAGCTCGGCAACTCTGGCCTAGGCGAGAAAGCGACTCCTGTGTACAGATGTGAGACATGATTTGCATCTTCGTCTCTGCTGGGAGAAGGGCCATAAGGCACCTCGACTTGTCGGTATCCCGCTCCCGGGCCATGAGACCAGCCTCACGAGCAGCTGAATCCATATCAGCGAGAATTGGTCGCCCTTTTGATGACTTGCTAGTCAGGTAGTCAGGTTTGTCGTCGAGGATGCCGGACATGGGAGACTGGAGACCTAAATCCTGTTGTCGTAGGGGAGTCACTCGGCTCGGAACTCGAAATTTCGTGTCGAAAAACGCGGTCACCTCGTAAAGCAGATGATGTAAAGTAGCAAGATTTCGGGTTCAACGGCATCATGTACATACATATATGATATATATGATATATCGCAGGGCACCAGCCCGCAGAAAACGGGGCCGACCTCGGAGATCAGTTGCTCGGACAGTTGCGTGCCAGCCAATCATTTTTCACCCTCGTGGTACGGAGACTCGTGGGATGTTTGATGAAGAGTTTTCCATTATGAACTCCATCATTCCCATGATCAAATTTAGATACATAGGTAGTCGATGAAGTCTTGGGACGCGCTTCGTTCTTTCTGGTCGAGTCCTGCTTTTGTCCTGTGAAGACTGTCATCTTTTGAGTCTATATCTCAGACCATCTTTTTATTGCGTAACACAGCTCCGGCGAGGATCTGACATACATACCTACGTTTTCCGCTCTCCGTTTTCCCTGTCTTTTCTCCCGCATTGCATGTTCACTTCCGTATAATGCCAGTGCACACCGCCTGCGCGGTTGGGGGTTCCATTCTCGTCGCGTCAGGCCGTCAGCGCAACCCAAGCCCAAAGAGAGGCGACGTTCAAATCCAATCCCAATTCCAACCACAGGGACACAGGGACAGAAACCGCTGTGAAGCAAAAGAAGGCAATTTTATCTACAGTTTATCTGGTCTAGAACACCCCGTTCCTAGGCTCGCCGCCCAAACGCGGAACAAAGAACAGCGCGGTAAGGGGAAAGAATCATCAACGCTATGCAGTCCTCTGGTGCCTGTAAATGTAATAAGACATAAAACCAGCGCTGGCATGAACCTCAGATCCAATCCAAGCTCAAACTGTGAAACGCCCCAGACTTTCAAAGCAAATCCAAGTTCACTTCCAACAACAAGAGCTTCATGATCATGATGTTTTCGCTTTCCAACATAAGAACAGAAACGTCAATCGCTCGTCATGAGTCATACTTGGACTCATAATATCGTATCTGTATGTACACACATATATCACTGATCATGAATGTACAGGTTCGTACACGGTATGTGTGTCGTCAGTCTGCAAAAGTTCTGTGAGGTCAGAAGGCCGAAAATGTGGAAATTCGGACAAAGATTAAGCGGATGTCCAGACAGACAAAGAATGGGAGAAATTGACGTCTCATCCGCTTTTCTTCATGACGTCTCATCCGCTTTCCTTCATCATGGTTCGATCAACGACCTAACGTACGGCGAGCAGCGGGAAGGACTTCATGTACGCACGGGCCATGCCTGTCTGTTAAAGAAGGTGCTGTATGGCCCAGTTTGTTGATAACCAGGGGAGGGTATTGAGGATCAAAGGTGAAGAAGTTGATTGAAGGAGCAACTCCAGGAACTAGAACTGAGGGGATCCGGGATACATATAGCCTATAGCCTATAGGTGACCGGATGGCTGAGATCACGTGATAGATCACTTGATACAGCCATTACATAGGTAGGTAGCCAGATTCTAACACTCAGCTGACTGGGAGAAGACAAGAGGAAAACGACTGATAGATCTGACACGATCTATGAGACTGAGATACAATTATAGACCAAGAATCAATTCACTCTCCTCACGACACTGGACAGAAACTAAGTCCTAAAACATGACAAAACCCCAACTCCCTCCTTCTCTTTCTCTTTCTTTTTATTTTTATCTTTCTTTTTCTTTTTCTTTTCCTCAGTGGGCTCCCTTAACTCTTATAACCAAATGCACAACCCGATCTTCCTTGTGTTGAACTTCGGATGTTTCGGGCAATCGTTTCCAGATCATGACAAAGTCCCAACTTTATCCTTCTCTTTCTTTTTTGCTTTCCTCAGTGGACTCCCTCAACACTTTTGACCAAATACCCAAACTGATCTATCATCTTCCTTGTGTTGAACTTCGAATGTCTCGGGCATACTCTCCAGATGCCTCGGTACCTGACAGAATGGCGGAGTAATGGGGTGATCGACCGAAAGCGGAGCAAGGACCTACAGGCTACAGCTCTGGCAGAGCGCTATTCACCCGCGAACTCGCTCAAAGACTCACTTGTGAGCAGACCTGCAGGTCCTTTGCCATTTAGAACAGTGTCTCCAAGTAGGCGGCTAACACATGCAAGTCCGGCTTGCAATTTGGATTCACCAAGTGTAAGACTTGCAGTGGGTTGTGTTGATCTGCATTTTGCAAGGTGATGTTCGCCCCCCGTGCCACCAATCTCGAAATATCCTGGATTGCCTCTGCGGCCGAGTAGTCCTGTAAAATTACGTAAGAACGGATAATAAGGTGCAAAATACCGTCTCCCTCTATGTTGAACGATGTCAAGGAGCCGTCCTCAAATCCGCGTGCAAGAGTGACCCTCCAGCTCCATTTCTTCCTGCAGGCCAAGGCAGGCATGACCAACATGTCCGAATGTGGTGCAGCCAGGGGCAGGTTCGTAAGCAAATCGTAGAGTTCGGATGTGTCTTGAAGGAATGCTTTCACGTAAGCCGGTAAGACCGCGGTCGGCCAAAATGACCCGATGTGTGGCCACCAAGCAGCTTCGGTCGCCGGCCACAGTCGGGTGTCACACCAGCCAAGGAAAAAGTCTGCCGCCTCTCCTTCATGAATGGTCGCCTGCATTTTGGTCAGGAAGGCGAAAAGCCAATCTGCCTGTGGTTGTGTACGTCTACCCATGACGAGATACAATGGTGATGGTAGCCAGAACGCAGGTTGTGAGAATATCAAGCCCTGGTCGGCAAAGTCGAGTAGCAACTGCCTGACCATCATGAGTCCTGGATGGCCTTCCTCCATAGGTAGAAGAGCGAGGACAAGTTCGTTGGCAACGTTGGAATTCGACCAGCGGGTTCCGCCGTCGAGATCCGCTTGGAAAGACGCCGGAACGGCGTTACCCTCGCCTTGAAGACCGGCAGGCCCCAGCAAAAGATTGCGGCCGTCCGGATTAAGGTTGGCACCCAATTCCACAAAACTCCGAAGACACTCTATGTGCTCTTCAAATACCTCTGCATCTTCAGCTAGGTTTGAGAGTTCTCGGACGCCCGTGACCAGAGGCGTCTCGTCGCAAGCACTTCTTGCCTCCATATTCGCCCCGGCATACACCGCAAGCTGCATGCCTCGAGTGCTGCTGCTTTTCAGAGCGACGTGAAGTGGTGTAACACCCTCATCTTTACAGTATGAATTGATATTTTCCCTGAACCTGTCGAAAAGCAGCTCCAAGAGGCCGAAATCCGCGTCTGCGTCAACTGCTGCAAAGTGTAGGATTGTAATAGGCTGCTCTGTGCCAGACTGGATATCATACACGGCAAAACAGCTGGGTGCAGCTCTGAGAAGAAGCTCGAGCATGTCGCGGTCTTCCTTTAGAAAGGCAACAAAAATAGGAGACATCAGGTCGAATTGAACATCGGTAATGTTCTGCCGGTAGTGCTCGAGTTTCTCCAAGATTTCCTCGTCTGCTAGGAATTGTACGACGTTGCCATAGCTGGGAACATTCGGATGAGCTCCCTTATCCAGTAGCGTATGGGCGAGGCGCATGTTCTTCATCCAGACGGCCCAATGTAGGGCAGTCGACACTTGGTAAATTTTAATAGTCGGGTTCGTTTGCGCTTTGCCAAAAAGCTGGAGTGAGTTAACGTCGCAATCGTAATTACCAAACTTCTTATAACCTGCCAACGTTTGGATCGCGAGGTCGGTTGTCTGCTCGTCAATTGCATGGCGAGCCATATACTTTATCCCGCGCAGGCAGCAATCCACGGCGTCCTTGCGATACATTTCCCGAAGAGCCGATGGGTACCACTTTCGGCAAGTCTGACCCAAATGAAATATGTCCGGTACATCGAGGTAGGTTACGATGTTGTTTTGAATCTCTCCTGGGAGAGAATTCATTTTGTCGGAACCCATGTTGGCGAGAAATGGCCGGCACGCCGGTTTTTCTTACTCGCTGGCTTTCTGGTCAAATTCGGTCGTCGACCTATCGGTTGTGGAGATCGCCTTATGACAGAAAACTTGCTCGGCGCGGTACTCCAGGTTTATGTGTCGAAACGAAGCGGTCGTCTGTTAAAATTGAGTAGTGACGAGAAGCAGAAACAAACAAGAGCTGTCCACAGTGTCTCTTCTGCGCTTGTAGTGATGAGAAGGAAAAGTTTGCCAATAGCCTTCTATGAGAAGGGACGCTTTTATAATCGGAGATGGGAAGGACGTTGTTGGGGAAGTGAACATTCTTGCCAAAGTCGTAGATTTTAGGCTCATTGTGTTTAGGTTCTTGAGAATCATGTTCACATTCCTTAGCGCCGCGTTGGACTTCGCCTTCTGTGAGCTTCTTGGCATTGTGTTCAACGATAGAGGGGGCTGTCAGGTGGTAAGCGACAGAGGTTGGCGGTTCTATGTCTTGCCATGACGATGACAGGGTTGTTCTTCTCGTTCCTATTCTGCTCTTATCCCTTACCCATGTCTTTCTGAGTGTTCATCCAGAGCAGACATGTCTTCCGTTGACAAGCTGAATGGCAAGTGAAGAAGGAGTGATTAGAATGGCTCCATCTGGCCAGTGGCAAGGTTGTCAAGCAAGTTCAGCAGGCCCTGGGAGCAAAACTAAGAACATGACCGAGGACTCCACAACTGATCAGCGATCAAAGTAATGAGTCTGGTTCGATATTCAATAAAGCCTATTCAACTCCATATGCTTTCCGTATTCAACATAGAATTGCAACACACGCATTGGCCCAGAAGTCGGCTCAGGGACCCAACGATCGGCACCCCGGAAGTGAGCCGAAGCGCGAAGGTGTCTGAGCAGCGTGATTATATGGGAACCGTCCTTTGTCTTTGATACTGGGCAGTGACACGAGCGGAATTTTGGCCTTTTGAATGACAATGAAAAGCGGCATAGCCGCTTGGGCCATAGCTGGGGCGACTCCCTGCTGTGTTGCAGCGTCAACGTATTGTCAATCGCCCGACGTGCTTCGAAGTTCGGCGTGATCCGCCCTTGAACAAGGCTCTGCCGAATAGATTCGTAGCATCATACGTGAACTCCGATGTGCCGGGATTCGCACTTTCATCGGCGCTTTCTTGCCGTACGAAAATAGTATGCACCCATCATTTGCAAGCAGTCGGCCTTACATTACATACACCAAGGAAGGCCATCTCTATCCCAGATTTTCGGGATTCAGTCGAGGAGAGAGGAATTTGGCCTAAATCGAGTCGAACACAGAGTCAAGTGCTCTTTCATCTCTACAGAGGCCTTTCAAATTTCGAGACCTTTCGAGGAGGGAGGCTCCTTGTGCAACGTTATCGAGAGCCAGGCTCTCAAGCGGCATGTAGGTGTTGTAACTTGTCACTCATGTAACAGCGAGTGGGTCGTCCCCTTTGTTCAAAGCGGCTATGCCAGTTGGCGCCGGGCCGCGCCGCCAATGCCACGCAGCCTTTCAATAATTGTCCGAGCTTAAAGACAAAAGCACGGATCAGTAAGCTTTGCCGGTGCCGCCTTGTTGGCCATCAAACTGCATGAGTATTGGTCCAGGAGAGCGCTCCGGTGCCCGATGCCCGTTAAGTTGTTCACAGACTCGATATAGCCGACGAAAAGCTGATACACGCATCGCTGTGACGGGTTCATGCTGGCGCCAGGTTCTTCATCGTGTTGCGAAGCCACGTCGAGACGAATTGCCTGCTTCTGCCGCGGCCACCAAAGCAGCTTCTCTCTCACCATATGTTCAAGATGGCCTTTTTCGCACATTTCGACGACCTTAGGCCGCCAGCCACATTGGAGGTCGAGGTCTCAATTGCCAACCGTCTCGGCTTCCTCCTGACGAAGCTGGTCCGCGGGACGGATACCGATAAATTCACCAAACGTCAGCGGGTATGTACTTCTCTGGCTCTACCTTGGTGTCACAAAGAGCTTCGGCTTTAAGACCAATTCCGTCAAGCTTCACCTGAGTTGGGACAACAAATTGATTTGACGATTTTGCTTTATTCGCACTAGCTACTTGAGGCACAAAACAGACTACTGCGGAATCTTTCAGTAATCTGAGTCGTTTCCCGAGTCCCGACCCCTCCTCTTCGCCAGACTCGGAGAGGTTCTGGGCGTCGTATGGATTCTCGAGGCGAGTGCGGGAGAATGCTTGGATGACGCCCTGAGTGTTCGGACACTCGGCCCGGCGATGACCCTGCACGCCAGAACCGAAACAAAGTCTCTTGGTGAGAGCCTCCTCCCGTGTCAAGTTGACAAGCTTCTTGATATCGAAGGCGGGTTTTGAATCTGATATATTTGTCTTGGTGTCCCGACGTTCGTGGCGCTCCCACTTGCGACGGGGGGGAGGCGACGACTCACGCTTGTCCTCCTTTCGCTTCTGCTAAAGGCCATATTCGGTGATCCAGATGCTTCGACTACGGACAGTCAGACCCTTGCCAGCCTGAGATTCGACGTCAAGCAGGACGACATCAATGTCTTCATCGCCAAGGTGAATGCACTGGCCGCAGTCGAAGCATCTGGATCACCGAATATGGCCTCCAGCTGGGCCAGCATCTCCGGCAAAGGGGTTGTCCTCCGACATATACCGAGACTTCAAAAGCTCCAAGGAAGTCTTCGTGATCCGATTGAAAACCAGAGTCATTCAGGCACGCTCGTTTCTGTAACACTCGAGATCATTTTTTCATGTGTTCTATTAACGGAGAAAAGTCAAATCTCAAAGTTTCATTTGTCATGTTCGAGGACAATGGGCTGGGACCGCGTCTCGCGCGCTGTTCGGTCGTAGTCAGGGTTTATTGCTTCTTGGGACTCGCCGAATGGGGTTTGTAGGCTGCATTAGGTAGTCTGTCGGCTTGAAATTCGTGCCCCCGAAGGCACTGTGTTCGGCGTGGGTGCCTTGGCCTGGGTGTTCAAAAGGCGCGCTTCTCGCAAAGGGCACCCCCACGTCGACGTCGCGAGCACGGTCAGGGCGAGGCGTTGTCTCTCAAGCTTCAGTTCGACCTGCTTTTCGTGTTCGTTCCATCGTAGTTTCCGAGTACACAATATGGACTCCCAGAGAAACCGGGTGGCTTCCTGTGGGCTGATCGAGGTGGTCGAGTCAAACGATGGCTCCTTTTTCCTTCTTTTTTGGCGAAACGAAACGGAGCTATGTATTTCTGTACGGAGAGACTCGAGGCCCGAGGGTCTCAAAATTCGATGGCTTAGTCATGAAATCTGGGCGAAATGATTGGCTCTCGTGTGAACCTGAGACAGGTCGACTGTGGGGGGGGGGGGGGGGGGGGGGGGGGGGGGGGGGGGGGGGGGGGGGGGGGGGGGGGGGGGGGGGGGGGGGGGGGGGGG
>SRQH01000774.1:0-11266 GCA_018360345.1 Claviceps sp. LM84 group G4
TGTTCCTGATAGCGCGCCATCTGTCAAACGGAGCAAACAATCGAGAGTGAAACAGAACGTACAACTTGGAGCACATCCGCCGACCGTCGAGTCCAGAAAATTACTCGTCCAATTTTCCGCCACCTTTGTTACTGCTGTAGTGAAATCTTTTATGATTGGATTTAGTGACGAGACTTCGGCTACTCCATTCTTCTCGGCATACGACGCTGCTTCGTCGTATCTTGCTAGCCATATCTCCCAGTTGTTTGGGTTCCTCATCGGTTGGAGCGCCTTTTGATATCGCTCCCGCGCTAGGTCTTGCTCATGCCGATCGTCGTCTCCGGCTGTCACAAACAATGTGGCAATCCAGTGTTGGAGAGGTCGCTCGGGGTCACAACAAGTGTCCTTGTAATGCATTGATACCGTTGATTGTACCATGTGCATCAGTTTTCCGATATGTTTCCGGTCCTTTTCGTACATATCCATCTCCGTTTTGTACTTGGTCGTGAGGGCATTGTAGGCCTCCACGTCTAGTCGGTAGGTTCTCAGGCCAGCCGCTGTTAAGTGCGCTGCGGTGGCCGGTTCCGGGAATGCTGCCAATCCTGGGTAGTCTCTTGCCTCTGGGCAGATAGGGGGGATTGGCCTTTCCCTAAGGGGTTCAATGGGACCTTCCGGTTTGATCTGGTCCCAAATTTCGTAATGGATTGCGACAGCTTTGATTGAATCGATCCAACTCGTCCAATCGCTTGGAGTTCGTAGAATAGCCGTCTGTTCGTTTTTAAAAGTAGTCATTTTGTCTGTAAAGGTTCGGAATTGGCAAGTTAAAAGCTTTAATAAAGGCAGTGAGACTCTTAATTGTCAGATATAATGTGATTTGGGTGATAGTGTGCTTGTATTGATGATCGTGACTTGTGATGTGCTGTGTCTGTGGCCTGTTCCTCAGGGGACAATCTAATTACAAAATGGGTGTATGTTTGTGCACGTGACTTCTGCCATGTATTACCGCCCAGCGTTATCGGGACCTCCAAGTACCCATATTATCCGACAGCAGAGTGATGTGGTAATTACTGTACGCCTATTGGATGCCGCCCCCTCGCGACTTCTTTGCCCGTCGTCATCGGCGATTCGCTCATCAACTTCCCAATCCTGAGCTTCTGTTGCACAGTTTGCACGCACAGAATCGACGTTACAAGTAAATAAATAAGAACCTGTATTTCCATCCCAAGCTACCAAACGAGGCGCCCGCTTTCAACGCATAGACGAGATTTTAGGATTCTTTGGCCTCTTGACTCTTTGCTCGAGCGGAATACCATGGACAAGTTCGTGGGTATGGGGAAAGATATCCTCCAGCAGCATCTTTCTGGACAAGAGCAGAAAAATCAGGGTATGTCGTGCTTGCCAGGTCTTGATTCTCGGGACAGGCCCGTCGGTCCCTTTTCCTCTTGTTTGCAGATTTATCTTTGTGAAGTTCTCCAAGTTTGTCTGTCTACCTCTCCTTTCGTTTCTATGCCCTATGCTGGCGATTGGGAGAAGAAGAAAACGAAGTCCAGATGAGTTGGAAGGGGGGAGAGATGATCATCGATGTGATGCCTTGTTGCGGCGCATGCCGTGTGTCGCGTGGACCGGTGGTGCGAGTGGTTAATTTGGAAGTTGGAACACATACAGCAGGAGCAGTTGAGGAGGAAAATATAAGGAACGAGAAGAGCAAGAAGAATAAGATCGGGTTGGGTGCAAGCAAAAATCGACTCTTCCTTCATCACTTCCTTCACCACAGCCTGCCACTCAACATTGCTTACCTTGAATCATTTCCTTCAATCCCAGTGCTCATAAGAGACGGTTCACACCCACAGAAGCATATTTGAATTCTTTCATCATCAGCGCAAAATCTTCTGGTGTTTCTCTCAATGTCTCTTGTGAACGGCCGAGTTTCTAGAGTGGTGCTGTGAAACGCCCGTTTTGACTCCGTTCCACAGATCATAACAGCTCTGCCGAGGGAGCTGCCCTTCCAGACGAAGCCCTGAAGATGGCGCAGCAGCACGCGGCTGGCGCAAACGCAGGCGGGAGCGATTTATTCGCCAATGTTATGAGTGTAATTGGGCAAAAGCAGGGAAAGCTCCAGAGCGAGGAGATCGATGAGCAAGGTATCTCACACCGTCTTTCAGCTTTGGTGTTGCGTTCAGGAATCAGGATCGGGGTTTTTGGCCCTTTCGGCATCAGTAGCGAATATTTATAAGTTGTCTTTCATGAAGATGCGTTGGCCACATGTTTGCACTGAGATCCTGGCAAGCAATATGTAACAAGTTAACAGAATTGGACAGAAGAGTCAAGAGAGGAGGAAAAAAGAGAGAGAAGAGAAGGCTGGACAAACTCTTGGCATCTGCTAACTCTTAAACCCCCCCCCCCCCCCAACCAGACGCCGTCAAGCAACACCAGCAAGCGTACCAGAACGACGGCAAAGGTGATTCCAGCACCCTTGGCACCGCGGCCGCCATGCAGGCTCTCAAGCTCTTCACGCAGTCCAACCACAGCGTGAATTCGACCTCCGGCCAGGGCGCATTCTTAGGCATGGCCATGACAGAGGCAAGCAAGGTGGGTCTTAACTTTCTCCAGCTCATCTCTCAGCAGATCAGATCTCGCGATAAATACGATAGTATGTAGAGGTCGCACATCCAGTTGGCAGTTGCTGACATGAGATTTTTCACACCCAAGTTGTTTGACGACAAGGCCGCGCAGGGCAAGGTCCAAGGGGGTGCTAGTAAGGAGAACGTGGTGCAGCATGCTGTTGAGACGGCTATGAAGATGTATTTCAAGAGCCAGGCGACTTCTCAGGGGGGCTTGGCCGGCATGGCTGCCAAGTTTCTGGGCTGATGTGGCGGTGGGCGATGCCAGATGGACGGTGAACGAAGCAGACCGAATATACGTGTATTACGTGGACGTTACAGGCAGCAGACTAATAAACTAGAAGATGGCTGATAGGTAATACATTGATGCACGTGAAGTGTAGAGGCCACCATGTAGGTGAGCCAGCCCAGTCGATCCCGCAGGATCTCAACGGTACCGTGAAGGGGCAGACGGATCAAACCTCGCACGGATGACGACAATACCAATGACCGTGTGGCATACAGGGTCCAGGGACGCGTCATGCCGAAAGAAAAGTTAAACCGAACGAGGACTTGAATCCTTGACTGTATTTCATCTTCTTCTCCTACATCTCCAACCCTAAACTCTGGAAGAGAGGATACCTACCTGAACATAACGAAACAGAGGAAAACACTAAGATCAAGGATGGAGAAAATATCAGAAACTAGGTCACGATTCCCTCATCATGGGGATGGAGAAACAAGTACTTTTTTTTTTCCCAGGAGATGTCATGACTCATGAGCGGCCATGACCTACCAATACCATACCTATCTACCTAGGAGTAGGACCTACCTAGGTAGCTTAACTGAGCTGCCACAGTGTCACAGCTATCAACCACCAACAAACTGTCACACATACCGCACAACGAACCACTCGTGCAGCGTGCTGCTGCATTGCTCACTTCAACTCCCTCACAAGCGCCATAACATCCAGCCACCCATCCGGCCTCCTCCGCCCATCAGGATACCTCACATGCAGATACTCCTCGGCCTCACCCGCAAACTGCAACAACTGTTCCTCCGCTCCCCATTCCGCCGTGGCTAGCAATCCAATCGGAAGAGCCCCATCTCCTTGCTTGGCCGGCGTATATCCCACCGGGACAGACACGGAGGGCGTACCGGTCAAGTTCGCCAGGAAGATGTACATCATATTCCGCAAGGCTATATTGCCGTCGTTGAGCCCGTGCGTCTCATCACCGGGATGTTTGGGCCATCCGGCAAGAGGCGTCGTCGGGGACATGATGAGCAGGCCGGGATATTTGCGAAACAGATGCGAAAAGTGCTGCATGAGGAGAGTGCGCATGGCGTTGAACTTGAGGTAGTCGGCTGCCGGGGTAGCTGTGGCGACTGAGAGGAGGATTTTGTTGGAGGGACTGACGAGAGAGAGCCAGTCGGCCGGGTTGGCGGTGCGGCGGCGGGCACCTTCAGCCATTTCGACGAGGCAGATGATGCCGTGTGCGAGCTGGGCGTCGCCGAGGTGAGGGATGGAGATGTCCACCACTTCGTAGCCGCGCTGCTGGGCAAAGTAGTCCATGGCCTTGTTGCAGTGCTGGACTACGTCTGGGTCGGCTGCGTTCCACCAGTCGCGGTAGATGCCCATGACTTTCTTGGCTGATGGTGCGGGAGGGATTGAGCGTGCAAAGGCGGCCTGGACCCCGTCGGACGGGTTTGCCTGGGTCATGAAGCGATAACCAATGGTCAGATCTGCCACGTTGGCGGCCATGGGTCCGGTGACACACATAGAGCTGTCCATGAAGCCGGCCCGGTGGTGAGATGGCTTGAGGCCGTAGAGGCCGTTGAAGCTTGCCGGGATGCGAATGCTGCCGCCGGCGTCTGTGCCGAGCGTGAGGGGCACCATGCCGGAGCACAAGGCCGAGGCGGGCCCAGAGGATGATCCGCCGGGGTAATATTCGTTGTTCATATGGTTTGTAGGCGTGCCTTGGGCAATCTGCCACGCCAGCGTTAGAACACTGAACACACAGAGAGAGAGAGAGAGAGAGATGTGAAGCAAGAGGTAAAGGTACATTGTACACACATTTAAGCCACATGTATCTACCAGATGAATAAGTTTTGTTCATTTTCAATTCATCAAAAATTTAGCGCTTCTCGTTCCTTGCCATTTGGATTGACAGCAAGTTATTGAAGAGACTCTGACTCACCTGACCCGAGCTCATGCATGCGGTTCTTGCCCAAAACCACCGCACCTGCATCCTGGAGCACTTGCACACACCAAGCCGACGTGGCCTGTCTGTCAAATGTCGGCGACTTGGCATTGTACTTCATTCCGATGTGATTTCTGTATCCCTCAACGTCCAGGTCATCTTTGACTCCGATGGGCACTCCGTCCAAGATGCTCAGCGGTTTCCCAGCCGCCCATCGCGCGGTGGACGCCTTGGCAGCTTCCAAGACCAGCTCGTCGTTGCCGTGGTTGTCCGCCCAGGCGTCATCATACGATGCCTTCTTGTCTTTGCACGAACCAGGCTTGGTGAGTGGCAG
Source organism: Claviceps sp. LM84 group G4 (assembly GCA_018360345.1). Taxonomy (NCBI): domain Eukaryota; kingdom Fungi; phylum Ascomycota; class Sordariomycetes; order Hypocreales; family Clavicipitaceae; genus Claviceps; species Claviceps sp. LM84 group G4. Next base: position 5,115 of record SRQH01000774.1, read on the forward strand.
CAGAGCTTTGACGACGTCGAGAGGCGTGGTTTTGCCGGATTTGTACAGCTCGTGGTAGTCGTTGATGGAGTAGTACTTGGCTTTAGAGGGGATATGTTTGGCAGCTAGGAGGGCGGGCTCCAAGTCGATCATTGGGCCGCTTGGGCCTAGAGGAGTGACGCATGGCTATAGAGAGGGGTGAAGACATGATCAGATGAAGAACAGTTCTGAATAAGAGTGATGAATGAAGGAGACTAGGAGGTCACCGTCACGCAGCTTGGGAGAAAAGGCCACTCACATCAAAAGTAAGCGGGACACCATCAAGGACCTCCAAGTCTTTTATCTTCCCAAAACCGGCATTATTCCAGAAAAAGCGTTGCAGATACCCAAATCGTGCCACTCTTGACGGCCGAAGCTCCCCGGTGAAAATTGGGACGTATTAGTAAATGATGGGCTCCTACACAGAGTGGAATGCGTGACTGGACATTCGAGTTCCCTTTCGATCAACGATTTTGCAAAGGCATTAGGTACACGTACAGAGCACTGCCAGCTACCAGCGGGTAGCCGCGCAAAACGGGATTGCTCTCCGGAGGAACCTCGTATGTAGTGGCCGGTCCCTCCACGGGCTTGGGGTAGTTGGCGAAAGCCGAGATCGTGGTTGATGCCATGGTAATAAGCGGGATGAAGGATGATGTAGTGAATTAGGTAGGTAGTGATGTAGGCATGTACCTAAGGAGGTATGGTTTGTGTTTTCGGCCGAGTGTGCGGGTCCAACGTCGTCGTCGTCGTGGGGCTGCCGTCGATGATGATTGCTGCTTTCTGCTTTGCGTTCTTGATTGGAAAGTGCGGCGACGTCTGATCTTGTGCTTGAGGAGTAACGGCAGACGGAGAACAGCAGACAGTAGGGCGTCAATGTAATGAGGAAGTGCCAATTGTTAAAGGGCGGCTCGGTCCATGGTCCATGTCGGGCTCCGTGGACCGTCACAGACTCAGAAACTCGATTCCAATGGGCGCGGCGCCGCACCGCAATTGGACGAGAACGGATCTCAGTTCAAAACTCGCGAGGCTTAGTTCGAAAAGTGGATGACGTTCGGATCGCCATCTTCGTATACCTATTCGTACCCCTTGCTTGCTTTCCATGGTGCCGCTCAAATGGTGAATGGCTGGGAGCCTGGGATTTGCTGCTTGTACATACATACTACACGACAAGTAGCCCAGCGAATCTTCAAAATTCAAGATTTCAATCCGAGGGCCGATGCAGGTGGTTCAAACATTATGTATGTACATACTGCCGCCGGCCCTATACCGGGATGTGGAAGGGGAGGGGAATTTTATCTCCGGGAATGCCGTGAGCCGTGAGTCCTGCGCAGTGCGCTGTGATTTGATTCGCGATGGATGATCCACCGGGATGAAGCCACTGGAGACAAGCCTCACTCACATGATATACATACCTAGGTACTCATTCTAAACGTGACAATCATAATTTGTTCATCTTTGCTCCCGTGCTGCTCTTGAGCGTATTTTGTCTTTTCGGAATCCGAAGCCGCTTGTCCGCGGTGGTCCGGTGGATGAAACGATTATGTTTCGTACAGTCCACTCGAAAAGTCTCATGGCGCGTCCGTTACGACCTTGGAGCCACTGCTATGTTTCAGACCAAAGGCACAGGAACATTATACCTACTGTCTACATAACATACTCACTGAGCCACTCGTTGCTCTACCCTAGGTAGGCAACAACCGAACTGTGAGGAGTCAGCGACGGGCAAGTCCCTGGACAATGGACATACTGCAAATTGCAATGATACATAGAGTCCATCCTTATGCGCACTTCTACATTCCAGTGTTTTGGTACATTGGGCATAAAAAACACGCAGAGTTTCCAAAGTCATTGTGCTGCAGCCTGCTGTGCTGTTGGAAACTGCTTTTCGGCAATTGGCCAGGGTCATCTGTAGCAAGCGCCTTTTTAAACTTGAAGCGCCATCCGTGGCGAGCACAACAAGAGCTTTCTCCAGAAACGAGTTCTTCTGGTTATTACTCTGCACAGTATTGCTTTTTTTTCATGCGTTTTTTGCTGCGACTACAGAGTACAGAGCCCTGTTAGGTATGTATGGCTCGACGAGCGTCGAGGGCACTGTAACGTGATAGGTATTCGCCAACACGTTGCAACCGAGGCCGAGGGAGGGAAGAGCCAACCAACGAGAATGGCTCACCGCAACGTGGAAGTACATACAAAATCAGACCATGACAACTTACAAGCCAGCGGTTGGCCTGCGTAATCTATTTATGTCGCGAGCTGCCACACTCAATCGAACGCGTTCTGCACAACGTCGTCCAGCACCTACCCCTTAAAGACAAGTGATTAGGCTTTGGCCTACAACGCCGACAACGCCACATGCACATGGCGATTGCACGGGATCTAGCGCAACGGTTATCGCTGGAGAAATCGGCTGGCTGCCAGCCACGCGGGGGGCTTTGGGGGGGGGGGAGCATTTACCTGTGCATTGTAATTTGTATGTACATATGTACATACTCCGTACAGAACAGGAGATGAAACTTTTTTGTTTCTTTGGCGCACGGGCACGAGAAACAGACAGCACAAAGCGTGTCGCACCAACCGGACCGCCCGTCGACTTGGATGTTGACTCCATCTCCGTCTCTGACAGAACGACTCGAATCCTCTGGCGGTGCACTGCTCACCACGGTCCACCATTCTGGGCCAGTCTGGGCCCACAGATAGCTGTGATTTGATTCATTCCCCTCCGCTAGTCTCCCGGGCCCCGGCCACACGTGTGAATGCCTCCCCACCCCCCGCCTCTCACCTGCGTTGTAACTTGTACCTGAAGTGCGCGATAATACGGAGTAAGGCGGAGCAAGTATCCGGAGGTACCGGCAACGAGGAACTACATGTACATAGCACCAAGTCGTCGTCTCAGTAGCCCATGTGGGCTCAGCCGGATACTTGTAGGTACCTGCACCTGCTCACTTGTACGCGCCGCTGGCCGTTGGAGGCTGTGCACGATGCTGCTGCTTTTCTTGCCCGCAAACCCCCTGGCCTGCCCCCAACTCGCCCAGGCACTCTCGCAAACTTGAACTCTTCCATCAGTCTTGAGTCCTGACTCCTACAGGCTACTACCTATGTAGTACACCAATCCTCCCGTACTCTCGATCTTCATCATCCTCTTAACCACAGTCTCTCGTTTAACTCTACTCTCTCTGTCCATCTCTTGTCGTCCGAGACCTTTCAAGCCTTTTCTTCTTTCACCTCTGCCTACAGCGATCGCCAGTTCGACATCCGTCACCTTGCTTTTCAAAGCCTTCGTTCGGTTTACGTCTATCGTCCGCCCAAATCCGGCATTTGACGCCATCCCTCCCGTCATCTCGACACTTCCGGCCCATATCTTCAGGTGGCCGAGTATCAGACAGAATATACAGCGGCAACAAGCCGTTTCGGTTCACGTCCACTGGCCGAGGCCTTTCGTCGCCCGAAATCACGCTTCCGCCAGACTCCCGGTCGGAGTCTATAGCTGCCCATCGTGGCTCGACTCGAATCACGCAAATCGCTGCTGGGTGCTGACCCCGACTTTGCGCAACAAAACTATCAGCAAAGTCCTCAGCATCATCCGCAAAGTCCTACGCACCATCCCCAATACAGTCAGTCATCTTCACATGGCCGAAGTAGCGATTATGGCCAAGCTTATCCGCAAGCCGCTTATGCCTCACCAGAATACTCTCAACCAACCTACACCCCGCCGACATTTGCCGAGAATGCAAATTTGCACAATTCGGACCAAAGCTTTGCAGGACGACCAGGACCAAAGTCCTCTGCACCGGCTGTGAGCATTCGCCGTGACGCATGGGGCTTCCTGAAGACAAAATGGTCAGCAGCCTTCATGGGCGTCACTGCGCTTCAGGCTGTCGTCTGCCTAGGGTTCGAAGCATACATTTTCGTCAGGTTTCAAATGAGCCTTGGCGTTCACGTTAACACCACCGACGTTCAGTCTCAGTACAAGACAATCCCAACTTTTCTCACGCTCTTCATCTTCGGCTTCTTGTACGAGTTGGTGATTGTTTGGGATGCTCTCCGCATGAAGAACACCATTCAAGTCATCGGCGTTTGCATTGCCAACCTGGCTCTCCTGGTGTACACCGCGATTCAAGTAGAACAGATTTCGGGCGCAATCAACAAGCTATTCCAATCGAATGCCCTCCAGCGTGGCATGACCGACACGATATTGTTACAAAAAGTCAGAGCGTTTCTCATTGCTATCCCGGCTATAATTGGTCTCTCCACTCTTCTCATGGTGTTTATCTCCTGGAAATTGTATCAGGAATTTGCCTGGGATATTCTAAAGAATATTGGCGCTGATTACCGCATGAAGAAGCGTTTCCTTCATTACCAGGTACTAGACATCAACCCCCCCTCTCCCCCTTTCGGGGCAAGCAGTCATTACTGTTTGTGTCAGATGGTCCCTAACATTGAATGTGTAGGTTTACATTGCTCTCTTGAAGTTCGACTTTTTCTTCTTTCTGGGCTTCATCATTCAGTTTGTCGTCGTCGTTGCAGCGAGAACTGATCCCGAGTTCGCTCTGACCATTGCGACGATTCCCATTACCATCATCATCCTGCTGGCCGCCGCTTTCTTCACTCGCCGGGAGAACAAACCAGGAATGGTTTCCACTGTTGTACTGTTTCTCGGCGGTCTCAGCTACTTCATCTTCAAGCTGGTGCGGATTTACCAGCCATCCCGCGCTTCGTCCTATTTCGCTGTTCGCAAGTCTCTCTCTGCCTTTGCGGTCATCACCATCATGCTGCTTATTCTCACCATTGTGAATGCCATCATTTGCATGAACAACTTCAACAAGGGACTGAAGCCTCACCTGATGGCCTCGCGCAAGATTGAGGAAAAGTCAGACGCGACGTCGATTAGCCTGCACGACGTCAAGCCTCAAATTTCCAGTCGGATGACCATTGATTAGGCAAAGCCGATGATACGCGTCAAGAAGTCTGGAGCAGTCACTGTTTGCCACATTGAATAAGAGACGCAACCCACAACAAACAAACCTCTCGAGAAGGCCGAACTTTCGTTTTCATATTCCCAGCGAACAAACACTCCCTTGCGGGTCTGTACCAAGATACGAGCTTATGAAGTTAATATTAGAACAAGATATCCCCTGTTGCCTCTTGGGATGCTCTTACCGCGATGCTGTAATACGTATTACGGTTTGCAGAGGAACTAGGGGCGACGTATGCGTGTTTAGATGGAGTGGCCAGTGATGGAGCTCAAGAGCCGGAAGAAGGACTCAGGAGTTTGACTCGTTTTAGAGACATGTGATGAACCATGCGCGGCCGCTCACTGTCGCAGAAGAGTCAGGTATGATCTGTTATTGCATGCTGAGTGCCGAAAGAAAGGAGACTGAAGTATTTTTTTTGTTGGTGGTTTATTTTCAGCAAGGTGTTGGATTGAATTTCAGCAGGATTACCACGGTTGAGGTCCGCGACCCCACCCGACCATTTTTATTTCCTTGACGCTCTTTCAAAAACCATTTTCTGGCTACATGTTGCAATTTGGGATTCCATACACATGTTCACATGAAGAAGTATTTACACATAAAACGCCTCAAACACTGCATTGGACTATTGTATGTGATGTGGGCGGTGATGTGATGTGAATTCCTGGCGTAACCTAACCTAGCCTCGCCTTCGTGAAGTGGTCGTCATCAAGATAAAGCCCCAACAACGCCAGACAGCCTATGAATATATGGAGGGACGGAAAGAAAAAATTCTGACGCTTTCCCCAAAAAAAGATATAGTGAGCATGTATAAACCCAAGGCTGATGCAACAAATAAAAATCCAAATACAGACCGCCTGCTGCGGAGCTACTACCCTTTCGTTCGGGGATGTAGAAATAACAAAGACGCTCACCCAATCCACAAGAAAAGGGACATTCTGATCAGAAAAAAAGAAAGGTAAGAAGCTGGCTTGCAGTTTCTTGACATTCTGGATGATAAATCATGTTCAAGTCATGAAAAATAAAAGCGCTTAAAAGGGAAACTTGAGAAGGGGGAGGCCAAAAAAAAAAAAAAAAAGGGTGGTTGATGCCGATCAGGGTAATGGAGGGCTGCGCAATGCAGCTGAAGCTGCAGCCCGCGATGGAAAACTCGGCGATTACACC
>SRQH01000775.1:0-11254 GCA_018360345.1 Claviceps sp. LM84 group G4
TCATCTACATGTAGCCTACATCTATCTATCTGAGATAGGCGTGATGACTAATCATCTACATTTTGCGCGGGTAGATAGATGTAGATAGATGTAGATAGATGGACAACACTGCCTACATCCGAGAGGCGGGTGAAACGCCAGCCAAAGCGACCGTATCCCTTTTTCGTGACACAAGTCCCATGATACATACCTCCTATTGCAAAGAGTCTGGGGACCCGAAGATGTGTCAGGATGCCGACCTCGTATGCAGGTCCTCCGTACGTACGTTTAAAAATTTGTTCGAACGCTGTCGCTATGACCTTTCGCGTCATGCAGAGAGAGTGACATTCGGCCGGTCGCCATTTGGAGGGAAGTCTGCAGTGCTCACTGCTGTCTGGTATGTACATATGATACTCTGCGATATGTCTGAGACATTCCCAACGGGACCCCGCAACCAACAAATTAGTTTCTTCTGGCCACAGGACGGACGCGTTGGCAATCATGTCTCAACTCTCATGCATGACCACAAACCAAGCGCTTCTTTTCTTGTCTGGCTGCTGGCAGCAAGGTATGTATCGGATTATGTAGCATTCGACCATCTGGAGGTTGGGGCACTCTTCGTGATTGCCGAAGCGTCTGATGGCCGCTACGCCTCAGGTGGCCGCCCGTGATGCTGGCCCCTGTTGTCTTGAAACCGGACGCGTTCTCGGTTTGGCGAGACGTCGGCCCTGGGGATCGGGAGGCCGGGATGCAGCGAGGGGAACTTTTATTCCTGGATTGACTGAAATGGAGGGGATTGACTGGAGTGGTTGGGCTTGTCTGATTGGCTGTACTGGTCTGGAGTGACCGCAGAGACGGGGATTGCCCTGGATTGGCCCGCGCTAGAGGGAGTGAAGCGCAAGTGGAGCTTGCATCAGATTTCAGTGCATCCATCGCTAACATCTATCCCCGCTACAGGCCCCTTGCCGCTAAGCCGGCCCCTGCTGCCTGCCTCTCGCTCCCGTCGCCAGATCGAATAACAAAAACAATAAAACTCGGTGGCTTCCGTCTCCGTGTCGTCTATTCCTGTTGCCCGTCTCTGTGCCTCGTTTCTGCAACTGCACAAATTGCAACAACAACAACAACAACACCAACACCAACAACATCACCATCATCATCATCATCAACCACGGACGGATTCCGGTCATCGCCTCTCTGCTAGGTGCCCCTCTGCGCCGTTTACACAATGGCCTCCGTCTACAAGCAGTTCCTGGCCTCGCCCAGCTCCTCGTATCTGGCCGACCGCGCCTCGCTGCACTATGTCACCACCACGACGTCCGTCTACGGCTCCACCGAGATCATCAAGCACCTCAACACCCTCCAAAAGCAGGTCAAAATCAAGAAGCAGGATCTCTTGAATCTGGTCGATGGCCAGTCCGTCATTGCTGCTGAATTCGACACCGTCCTAGAGTTCCAGACTAGTGGTGGTGCTTACCTGCCCGGTCTGGACGACAACTTTCTCTCTGATCGCATCGCGTACCTCTCAATTGTGAGTGCTGGTTCGATTCCGTTGAGCGGGCGCCGCCTGGTACTAGATCAACGCCACTAATAACTCGTTGCACAGACTCACATTGTGACTTTTGACAAAGAAGGCAAGATTCTGCAGATCCGTCAACAATGGGACCAGGGCTCTCTGCTGAAGCAGATGGATATCATTGGCAAGAGTGGTCGTAACTGGCCCATCAGGGACGGCCGAGAGCAGCTCACATTGATTCAGTCTTGCCTTGAATCTGGCGGTCTTGTCAACAATAACAACAATGCCAAACCAGAGAGCCACAACGACCTTGTCATGCGGACCCGCGGCAACTCCAACAATGCCATGCGCGACCCCCATGCTTCCCTTCAACTGTTTGGAAATAGAGAGGAGATGGAGGCTGCCGATAGCGTGGCCGTTGTGTCGCCTTATGCGGGCAAGCAACGTCGCGGTGAGCGTTCCTTCACCGATGTGCTGGGCGACGACCCTTCTGGTGAGCACTACGGGGGCGGACGTCACAGTTTCCATACCTCATCACCAAGCAAAGCTGGTCAAGGCAAAAATGTTCAGCCCATGCGCATTTTCGAGGGCCAGGAATATAAAGAGGAAGAGGACCTGACAATGACACCAAAATCGAAAAACACCTTCATTCGCCCCCACCCTCGGAAGTACAACCACTTCGACTTGACCGACGGCTCTGATCCTCAAGATAAACCAAAGCCCGGCGTTTCGAATGAGAACCGACCAAAGTCCAAACACGATAGCCAGTGGGACTTTCAGGATTTTAGCACACCCAGCAAGCATCTGCCCACTAAGCAGCTACGACCTCAGGAAGCTCGTGGCTGGGACACTGAGGCGGACAAGGAGGTCAATCAGGCGACTCAGGCCCAGCCTTGCAAGGGCAGACGCGACGCGGAGGCCCATTTCGAACTCCAGGACGATGGCGAGCGGCTGCCACACCAGGATCGGCCCAATACGCGGCCACGGGGATCCATGCAAAACGACAACATGAGCCTGTACAAGAATAAGCTCTTTGACCGCGAGCATTCCACGCCCGAAGCTCCTCGCGCCCTCGGCAACATCACAAATCTGGGTGGTCGCGGCAAGGATTTCGACCCTCACTTCGCCATGGCGGACGAGTCGCCTGCCCCCGCTGCGGGATCACGTCATCAACACGTACCTGAGAGTCGCATGAAGGCCGTCAAACAGATGGACGCCAACTGGTCTTCCTACGATCAATCACCCGTTAGCCAGAAGGAGAACAAACAGCACGGTGAAGGCAAATTCCTCGACGACAATAAGATTAACATTGCTGGGGACGGCATGGGTGGACGAAAGGGCACGAATCGCGACTGGCTATACGGTGATACCGACTGTGATACGCCTAAGCCTGCGTCGCGAAAGGCGAACCCTTCAGCTGCGCAGAAGAGTTTCTGGGACTATTAAGAGAATGTGAAGAAATGGGGGAGTTTTGGTCCTGTCGCCAGCCTTGGCCAATGTTGAAGCTTGCCTTGTATGATTGGCTACCGGAAATTTGATGGGTGGATCGAGATGAGTTGCCAAGGCGTTGTGCGAGGGTGTTTCGTGCAACGATTGACGACATTACATGCCTACACGGGCTCATGATTATGAGAGCTTCTTGCGGAACTTACTGTGCATATTTTTTCTTGTTTGTTTTTTTTACTTGTTATTTTACGTTTCACGTTTTCTTGACTCCGTTTCTCCTTGCTTTGTATGGATGCAGGTTGCTTACGTCTGTGGTATGTAGCTGAATGTGAGTCGGTCGAGTCTGGTTCTGTGCATCATGATGCATTTGCCGTGTGCATGCCGCATAAGGGGTGAGTTCCACGAGCGGCTACTTGTTGCATTGTCGTGTGAGTACAGAAACATGCATGCAGCGGCATGATGCAACGTGCGAACACGATGCACAGTTGTACATCCAAGAGACACTAGCGCATATATATGCGAACACAATGCATCTACGGAGTACCTACCTACTCCGTAGCTGCAAGGAACAATGCACATTCATGCAAGGTACACAACGCACGTATCTGCAGAGAAGAATCCTTCGCGCGTCTTCATGTTGACGTCCTATTGCACGATATAAACTACAACTCTACATAGAGGGGGCAGTCGGAAGTCCCATTCCGCTCAGGAATGACGCAGCCTACCCTAAGTCCATAAACGTGACTCTATGGTTGTGTCGTGGTTGGACGGGCCTCGAGAAGAACGAATGAGGAACAATAGACGGGTTTTATTAAGTAAGTTTCTGCTTAGAATGCAAGATGATCTTTTTCGTGGATGCGTTTTCAACGCCGGTGCTGATTCTCACAGGCTTGCACAAAAGATGGCGAAAAACGCTGGTCAATGATCTGGTCGATGATAAGTTACTAATGGGACAGTAGCACATAGTAGATATCTATGTAACTACCTAGGTGGCAAGGATCCAAGGGGTCAGCAAGATCCAGAATTCGGGAAGCCGTCAGAAACCTGGAACAAGTCACTGATAAGCTTGCAATTATTAATTTACGTCGCGACTCGCAGCTCACTCATTGAAGCCATCAGCCACGATGCTTCCAACACCAAGACCGACCTAGAGCCGTCGCACGGGCTTGGGGTCCTGCCTTTACCTGGGTGCAGCGTCCGATAGCCAAGTCGACCGATGAAGTCCACGAGATTTCATCCTAGCTCGCTGGTCTGCACGATGGCCTCGACGGAGTTATACGCTCATCAAGACTGTGCCATTGAAAGTGTCGTTGCACTCGTCAAGAAATCGGCAATTAAATTACGTGATATGGAATACAGGATCTCTTTTTCGGCCGTGACCTAGTGTGGTGTTTGTTCTTTTGTTGCATCAGAAGCCACATGATGAGAACATTTCTTTCAGACAAGTCTAGCTGAACTCCAATCGGAGACTGGCCCACTGGGCTCCTGGAGTATTGTCCTAGACAAGACCCCCACGTATGATGTCTGTGAAAATGCAGGCGATCGGACTAGTAACGGAGGAGATATCAAGATTCCAAGCTATAAATCAAGCTGATACATGTGACTGTCGACATCCATAATCACTCGCTAAGGTAAGAGGTATCAAGTGGGAATATCGGCGTGTAATACGTGGAATTGGCTAAGATTATGAGATGATTGCAGAATCCAGATGGATTGAAGGTTCACTAAGGCACTACCGGTCATTGTCAACAAGTGGCCGGTGTTTCTTCAGCAAATCGGACGTGTCACGTGTGCGAATTGCCCAGCACGAAGTTAAGGATGACGCCGCGACGCGCGACGCGCGTTTGGCGGCCGCGGAACCGGAATGTTATTAGAATCGCTATCCCGAAGGAATTTGGAAAAAGAGGGAACACACAAGATCAGTTATCCCAAAATGAATACATACAAGAAGAGCACTCATCACCAGATCTGAGATTTCTCTGAAAGTCTGAATCTGACAGGCCTGACAAGGTACTGCCCCTTGTTGGCCCACACACACTTTCCAGTGTCCAGTGTCCCTGACAGGTTCAGTCCAGCTGCAGCTCACTGTAGCGTTGGCAGAGGAAAACGTGGTCTTTTCTTGGTTGCTCACTTTCTTTTCACTCCTCCCGTGATTGACAATTTGACGCTACAGGTCAAGTGAGGCCTCAGGCAACCTCGCCTGGTATTCACAGTTCACTGCTCTTCTCTTTTCTTCCTAGAGGCTAGCTATCGGACGGTCGGTACTGAACTCAGTCCTTAGACCTGTTCTTTTTCTTTTTCTCTTAGGATCACGCCACGGCCTCGCAACTTGCAAGGCGCAAGGACCTCTAGTCTCTAGAGTCTACTGCATCCCTCCCGCCCCAAAACCCAACCTTGAACCTGGCATAAATGTGAAGCTTCAAGCTTCGCTTGACGGCTCTCCTTTTTGATCATCATTGCAAACACTAACCATCCGGCTTTAGCTGTCACGAAACCTTACGGTCCTTACCGTGGTCAAGGACAAGATCTCCATTGCACGCTTGTTTTCTTTGATCGCCGCAGGTTGACCCTTCATCAGACTCGTCTCTCAGGACCCAAACTGCAGGTAAGGTTCATCATGACTCACACGTCGTGCAGCACAATCGGAATTTCGCTGACCACTGACCAGTGACAGCAACTGTACACCCTTTACCTACACGCCTTGAGAAAAATCCATTATGCCTGTCCAGTGTCCAGTGCCTGCCTGCCGAGATTGTCTCGGACATTTTCTCGGTCCTGAGATGGACTGACATTCTTTATGTGATCCGCCCAAGCTCCTTGAGTCCTTTTCTAGGGCTTTTCCACGTATCGAGTACCTACACTCCTACAGGCTTAGGTACTACCGACTCGTTACGAAACTGCTTTCGCTGACACGTCCGTCGTCACACTATGCACGATAAAGTCTACTGTCCGATGTCTCGTTCTTCGCGTTCCAAAACTCAAGAATTGGAAACTTCGCTCACGAGGCCCGTGCATGGATTATTATAGAGACCGATTGTTTTCCTCCGTAAGAACTTGAGGACGAACTTACGAAGGCCACACCGCCACGCCGCGACCAGGTAGAAAACATATTTCCTGGGCAGGAGATGGAGGTGCTAGGAAAACCGTGATAGAGGACTGCGAAGGATTCGCTGAACTACTTGTGATGCAGTTGCTTGAAGCATCACCCATCCTGGAGCATTTGACGTTGAACAACCTATCAGACTTTTCGCTTCCTTAATCTTTTTCTAAAGCTAGAGATGCTCCAAATGCTTCGAGATCCGAGAAGCTGCAATTGCATCACAAGTAGTTTAGCGAATCCTTCGCAGTCCTCTATCGCGCGACGCGATCCTCCTGAAGGCTGACATAGTGACGCCTCTATCTTCTGCCCAAGAAGTAGTTTTTAACTTTTTTCCACCCGGTCAGGGGCGTGGCTTCGTCCTGAATATCTCACGGGGGGGAAAAATCGTTCTCTATAATATTTCCATGCACGGGGCTTGTGAGCTCACGTTTCTCCGAGTTCGATATCATCATATCTGACGCGTCACGCCTCTCAAGTCACTACTACCTGTCATCTTATGAGAATCTTATTCCAATGGTACACTGCGAAACGTCATCAATACCTCGTAACCTCATCTCCCAAGTTCCCAAGCCGAAGACTTTGCGTCGTGCGAATCCGATTGTACACTGGTCCAACTTTTCCACAGTATGCCCCTCCGCCCAAAAGAACCGCAATGACGTTATTCTTCTTCTTTTCCTCCTTTATCGGTACATGTAGATAACAAAGGGGCGCGCGCCGTGGTCCGTGGAAGCGAGAAGCTGACTCATAATAACTCATTTAGCCTTCATAATCATAGTTCTCTTCGTCCATCGCTTTTCCAAGACTTGAACATAAAGCTGTACAGTGTAGCAATGTTGAGTCATTGTTGACGTTTCTTCGTCTGGAAGTAAAGGCCACATGCATCCGAACTTGAGTACCTTGAGATATATCACCATATCATGTATGGCCTATATTTACGAAGACCTACAACGCCTGTCACCTGGGGCTTGTCCTTGAGCGGCGAGCAGCGAGCCCAGACCCCACGGCACCGGGCAATTTGGCTGCTTGGCAGAGAAAGTGGGATCATGTATGGTCTCATCTCGCGATTCGAGGTACTCAAGCTCGAATATATGTGGCCTCTACTTCCAGAAGGGAAAACGGACGTCGGAAATACCGCTTATGGCCATCAGATACCTGACATCCCTCTGACGGTGTCTGACCTCAATAAAAATTCACTGCAACGTTGAACGTATATATCTGAGATTTCAATTTGGAGAGCGAGAACTGGCCTTGCCTGTTCTGGAATCTGCGCCGCTGCGGTAGTCATGAGGTAGTATACTAATGAATGAGCGATCTATAGTGTAGACTAGGCACTATTCAACCTTGACCTTGAGTCCTTGACTCTTGAGGAGTCAACTTATCTACGATTCTATCGCTGTGCACCCGTTGAATACGTATAGCACACAAAGTTACAAAAGACGAAAACAAAAAAAAAAAAAATCATGCAACAAAAATGCCATTGAACATGGCAAAGACGTAACGCAGATTCAACACATAAACTTGTAATACCTCTTCCACCTAGGCCACCCCGCCTTCTCCTCCTCCTCCTGCGCCACCAAGATCGGAAGATCAAAGTCCCTCCTCCCCGTATCAACATCCATATGGCGAATTTTGACGAACCGGGTCCGATAGTAGAGCTTATGGCACAGATAAAACGCAAATATAATAGGCACGCCCATGAACTTGAGGAAGAAATTCTGCGCCACCAGCGAAGGCTCCATGGCCTCCCGCCCAATGGGAAAGGCCCCGACCCAGAACTGGGCAATCAGGACGAGCAAGTTGAGCGAAAAGCCAACGTAGGAGCCCAGGACGCCGACTTTGCTCGTGTAGGCCATGCCGTCGAGGCGTCTACCGTGATGGGCCCAGGCGCGACGAAAGCGAATATGGCAGAGGCAGATGGAGATCCAGGTAAAAACCGTGGAGAGGCCCGAGATGGCGAGCAGCCATTCTAGGACGATGCCCTGTTCAGGTAAGTCCGCGAGGAAGGACAACAGGCCGAGCAGTGCGGCGATGAGGATAGCGACGAGGGGCCGGCCGCGCTTATCAACGTAGCCGAAGATTTGGGGCGCCTGGCGTAGGTTAGCGAGAGCAGCGAGAGTGCGAGAGGAGCCAAAGACGGCGGAGTTGCCGACGGAGAGGACCGCGATGAGGATGACGGCATTCATGACGGAGGGGAGGACCTCGATGCCGGCTTCTTCGATGGCGATGACAAAGGGGGACGCTTTGGTATTGGGGCCATCGCCGTCGATGAGGCGCGGATCGTCGTAGCGGACGAGGAGTCCGACGAGGGTGAGGGCGACAATGTAGAAGAGCGTGATGCGCCAAAAGACTTGCTTGATGGCTGTGGGGAGGGACTTGCGTGGGTTGGCTGTCTCGGCGGCGGCGAGGCCGACGAGTTCTGTGCCGGTGAAGGCGAAGGCGGCTGTGACGAAGACACTGCAGAGGCCCTTGAAGCCGTTGTTAAAGGATCCGGGGTCGTGCCAGTATTTGCCGCCAATGTAGCCGCCGTCGGGTGTACCGCCGCAGTTGAGTATAATGCCGAGGAGACTGTGAAAGGGGTCAAGAAAGGGGGAGGAAAGGGGCAAAACACACAAACACAAGGCGAACAAGAAGACGAAGAGGGCTACATGTCAGCTGAATAGTATACCATGGTATTGGGCTGTGATGGGAGTAGTGGTGGGTGAAGTCAGAAGGCAGAAGGGGGAAGGTTAAGGGACGAATGAGATTATGAGATGCAAGGGAAAACGCTGGCGGAAAAGGGAAGCGAGGGAAAGTTAGGAGTTGGGAGTTGGAACGAGTCTGTGGAAGTCTGAAGACAAGAGAAGTATCGCCAAACATACATGAAGCCAATGACGGCAACGATTTTAATGATGGAAAATGTGAATTCGGCCTCGCCGTACCCCTTCACACCAAACAAATTAATGGTAATGATGACGACTAGGAAAATGGTGACATAGACAGCCTTGGGGAGCGTTTCGCCCCAGTAGCTAATTGTCAAGGATGCAGCCACGATTTCGAGAGGCAGAACCGTAAGCCATTGTAGGGCGTAGCTACAGCATACGTTAGTTCAACGAGACTCAGAGCATGATTTTTTTTTCTTTTTTCTTTTCCGGATCTTATTTTTTTTAATTAAAAAAAAACAAAAACAAGAAAGGTAGGCATCGTCAAATGCGCGTTGGTGTGGCATGCTGCAGTGTGCACTCACTTCCATCCCATGGCGAATCCCCAAGACGGATCGACGAACCGGGTAGCCCAAGCCGAGAAGGATCCAGCAATCGGGAATAGGACGGCCAGCTCGCCCAGGGCCTGACATGTGCAATACATCATGACGCCGACGACGATGAAGGCGATGAGCAAGGAGGCCGGTCCTCCCGAGTGAAGGGCCTTTCCAGATGCTACAAAAAGACCTGTACCTGCGAAGAAACACGCAAGTCAGATGACCAGTCTTCAGACGCAGGAAAAAGAAAAAAAAGAGGGAAAAAAGAAAAGCATTTGCCACGCGAATCTCATGTGCAATCAGCATCAAACAGCCCTCTTAGACATATGCCATGAATGGAATAAGAAGCAAAGAAACTACCTATCGAGCCACCTATAGCAATCATCTGCAAATGCCTCCCCTTCAATTTCCTCGCCAAGCCAGTATCAGTCGTCTCCAGCGCGGCCATCCGCAAGTCATAGTAATGCGAGGCCGAACGCCGATGACTCGTCCGGCTATTCACCTGGCTCAGATGATCACTCGGAAAGAAGGAGAGGTTCTCATCGCGCCTGAAGCTGTCCAAGAAGCGATGCAGACGAGACTGCGGCGGCGCATCGTAGTACTCCGTTGCGCGCATGCTGTGGGAACTGCCCCGTGTGATGGAATCTTGCTTCAGCGGTATGTTGCCGAGTGCAATGCCTCCTGAGGAGCGCATCTTCGTGCGCGCGGGCGGCACTTTACTTCAGCGTCCGGGTCTCGAGAG
Source organism: Claviceps sp. LM84 group G4 (assembly GCA_018360345.1). Classification (NCBI taxonomy): domain Eukaryota; kingdom Fungi; phylum Ascomycota; class Sordariomycetes; order Hypocreales; family Clavicipitaceae; genus Claviceps; species Claviceps sp. LM84 group G4. The sequence continues at coordinate 10,016 of SRQH01000775.1, forward strand.
TAGAAGTACCTAAGGTGAGAGGGTCAATACGGGATACGGATTAGAGGAGATACACGGCTCCACGGTCACGAACACGATGTCCTGGGGGATTTGATCATGTTGCGAGGCAGGACGGATGATGCAGCGGGAATTGGGATGGGGTTCGTTGATCGCTAGGTACATACCTTGTGTCGGGGCTTGAAGAAGAGGTTCAAGCAGCTGAGCCGGGAGTGTCATAGCTCCAGAGTCGAATCTTGCACTGGCTTCTGGCAGTAGGTCGACAGGAAGGGAGGTTCATTAATAATCTGCTCGCGGATCATGGCATGTGTTGGCGCAGGAGTGGCTCAGGGGACGAGATTTCGTGGGAGACGGGCTCTGACAGCCTCTGAGCGTCGTCGTGATTTCAGTGTGAAGTACCTAGTAGCCTCAAGTATGTAGGTAGTGTACCGTGGTCCGTGGTCCGTGTGTGTGTGTTGTATTTCACGTGCCGAGGAATTCGCCGAGAGAAATTTGAGGAAAAAGCACAGGAGAATAAATAAGATGAAACGCTTCGACAAGCCAACAGGATGGACGCTGATAACGGCAATGCGCTGCAACGGATGCCCCAAACCGAGTTATCCAGACGATGACGATGCAAAGATATGGTGGAGAATGGAGATAATTGGTGATTGGCAAAAAGGCGGGCGCCGCCGTTGCATCTCATGCAGTTGCCAGTGCCACTGCTACAACTTCACACCCCAACACACACAACGTGACAACACATAGGACTCAGGAGCCTTCACTGATCAAGAGGAGGACCCGAGGTACGTATGCATACATGATACACCCCGCCATTCGACCCAAGCATAATCTCAATGGTGGCGCTCTAGCTCGTGGTCTTCTTCTCCAGGTTCAAGCTCCAATTGGCTACTTGCTTCTTCTTGTCTCATTGTTCCAGGTTTTCTTCTCCCGAGGCAACGCCTTGCTCGGCGAGTTGGTTGCGAATGCCACGTTGTCAGTTTGACCATGAATCTCACGAAACGAGGCATGTACAGTATGACGAGGTTTTGCGCGTGGCGTGGAGTGTTTAGGTGTCTTTGTTGGTGTGACTGTGCTTTTGAATCTTTGATAGACAAGCATTCAGCAGTCGAGTCAAGCAGATACATACTAACAAGGTCCTTTCCGGCGGCCCTACGCTGCGCTCCGGGGCCGGGGACCTTGCTTCGCGACGGTCGAGAAGAGCAGTCGAAGGGCGGTGATTTCTGTGTGTTCTTTTGCAGT
>SRQH01000776.1:0-11160 GCA_018360345.1 Claviceps sp. LM84 group G4
CCCCCCCCGTCTATACGATAATGTTTTGTTTGTAATTTCTTTTCGGTATGTATGTGGCAAAAGTAGGGAAAGGGGAACATGTAACCCACACATACTATTGGTTGGTGCCCCTTTGGATATTAGCCATGGGCGTTGAACCGTTGATGAAGGCAATGAGGGGGGTGGTGCCGCCGCCGTCCATCCATTGGATCTTGACTGCCTGGTCGTTGTTGTTGGATGTTGCCTCTGTTTCAAGGGAAATGTGTCAGCAGTCTTTCTTTATATGTGGTGATTGAGCCTTCCTTCCCCCCTGTATTTCTTGTCTTTCTACCTCCTCTTTGACTTTTTTTTCCTGTTCTTCTTCCCTTCTTGCACTTCTCCCCCTTTTCTATCCGCCGCTTCGGAAAACTCAATTGTAAAGATTCAATATCGATAGCACATACTCGATCCGTCAAACCACGGCCGCAGGTTGACATCCTTCCCATCGAACCGGCCCACGTTGAAGATACCAGAACTGTCCTCGTCGCCATTGGGTAGAGAACGCCCCCCGGCGTAGGCATAGGCCACGATGCCCTGCATCAGCTTCAACTGCGTCGTCGCATTGTTCTCGCCGTAGTTCTTGGCAGCGTAGAAGTCGCAGATACTCTGGTCGCCTCTCTCCGAGGGTAAGGCAGGTCCGGCCTGCGCGGTGGATAGCAGCAGCGACAGCAGCAGGAGTCTCGGCAGCATGCTGTGCAGCTTTCAAGTAGTGCGCCGTGACTGCGGTTCCGGTTTCGATTCCGATTCGCTTGTAACTTCTGACGTAGATGGTGACGGGGATTTTACGTGTGGTTCGTTTCGTTTTTATTGGAATTTTTGAAGACATTCCATGGGGGATAAAAGGGAAAAGGGGAACAGGTCGGAGGAGGCAGCTTGGGTGAAGCAGGAAAACAAGGTCGTACAAGTAGGGTCGTACAAGAAAAGGTCGTACATACAGAGTCTGACAAGGTGCACGTGCGTAACAAGGGAGATTCAAGACTCCTGAGTCCTGAGTTCCTGTGACAGGCAACACGATACAACATGCATAATGCATCACGTACGTATCACGCACGCGAAGCTCGAACCAACGGCACAGGCCCAGGTCCATGTCCATGTCCATGTCAATGTCATGCCATACCCAGGGCTGTGCCAGCCAACGAGCGATGCAGTTTAGTTCGCCAGCCTTGCGCAGATCAGCTGGCTGGTTCGCCGGATGTACGGAGTATTCCATCTATGATCTAAGTATCTAGTAAATAGGTCTGGTCCTGACATGATATGATGTAGGTACGTTGGCTGCATTGCTGCACGTTGGCTGCAGGTACCCTGCTGCACGCTATGCACCTTCCGACACGCAACGCGTTTACATAAGGCTTAAAACCAGCCTATAGGCCAATTATGTATGTATTCCCGTATGCGACACGATGACCAGACCTCGTGTTTCGTGCGATAGGTATTGGCGACAAGCGATGGGTGACGACGATGCGGATGAGTGAACCGACCGTGATGTGGCAGAGGCAGAAAAGCACAAAGAGCATGAATCAGAAAGGCAGAAGCTCAAGAGCGAAACACATAAATAAGATGGTCAAAAGCTTGACCCCACGAAAATGTCCAGCCGAGAGACCGCCGCCGCATCGACACGATGCAGGCCCAAGCCGACCTGCGTTGTTGACTGTGTTGGTTGGAGTGAAGTTGGTCTCGGAGGTTGATCGGTGAGCACTGACTGAAGAGTCTCTCCTCATCAACCCACACAGCCTACCTACAGCCTACAGGACACTGCATCCAGTGATCCACAGTCAGTCCCGAAACGGGCCGCGTTGGACTTGGACCAATTGGTTCAATTGGCGGACTATGTACCAGGTACCTAGCCTGTACTCCGTAGGTTGAAGGTACTGTAGGTTGTAACTTGTAGGTACCTAAAAGGAACGTAGGTAGGCTTGATCTAATTGGCCCGACTGGCTCGATTGATCTGACTGATCGGATTGGTGAGAGTGCCCCACCCATCGCGACGCAGTGGGCCGTGGGCTCGTGAGTCGTGACTCGTGACTCCGTGAGTCGTCGAGGACCTCCTATTTATAGGTAGGTACCTAGGTAGACTGCTGCCTGCGCTTTGCGCATTTCGCACGGCCACGAAATGGCACATTGCCTCTGGCCGTTTCGAGCTTCGAGTTCGTCTGATCGACATACATAAACTTATAAGTATCTTCCCCGCGCTTAGCGCGCCTTTGTATTGTTTTTGTTCTTGGTCTTCTCCGCGTTGATGCGCCGATGCCGCATCGCCAAGTCCCGGGTTTCTTGGCGGTCTAATTACCCCACGGGGCACGGCGTGGCGAACTCGACATTTCCGGTTCGCCTTTGCACCAGCCGTAGGTACATTCAGCAATTGAAGAGAGAAAAGAGAGTTACACTTCCTACCTAAGTACATATGTATGTATGATCAAGTCCAACGTTACATGTCCCCCACGCAAGGAGCTTCGTTCAACACGCGCCGCATGTCATAAGCTGAGTACCTAGGTATAACTCATCATTACTCCATCCGCGTAGATACGTTTCTACGAGCTTGAACTACGCCTCGTTCAGCACGGATACAAACATGTTGTAGATTAAGATATGGTGACGCCGTGGGCGAAGGGGCGACGGGGCGATGCTGAGGTCATGGTGTGTAGAAATCATAATAGCCGGGTCAACGGCCGAGCTACATATCTCAGCCTTCTCAGGTTCACGAAGGTTCACGAGAGCACACGAGAGCCAATCATGTCGCCAAAATCTCATGACTAAGCCATAGAGATTTGAGAGCCTCGAGTGTGTAGAAATGGCTTCGCTTCTTCGCCAATTGGCGATACCTAGGTATGTAAATGCTACGCAACAGAGCGGCAACAACCTGCTTACCTACCTACTCTCTCCATTCAGACCCCACGATCGTCACACTATGCAATAACTTGCGAATCATCGGCGGTATTCCGTGCGTCTTGTCAGCAAAAGATGATCAACGCCCCTCCAAAGACTCTTGGATGTAAGCACACCACGCGAATGGTTCGTCCACCCCGCTTTCGCAACCTACCTACCTAGGTACCTACCTACTTTCTGCGCGACGCATCTCCTACCAAAATGTACGGAGTAGCATTTATGCATGGATATAACTCGAAGTCACATCCCATAACTCCCCATTTCGCGTACTGCGGCTGTTTCATGATCCTGGGCGGGGTTCATGGTGACTCACCATAAACGCACATGATGCAGAACCAGACCCTGCAGAATGCTACCTATATATGGGGAGACTCTATCCCCCAATCGCGCAAGAATAGGCGTTTTCATGATCCTCATGATCCTTTCATGTCGAACGTTTCTATCAATTCCATCTCCCTATCCCTATTTTAAAACTACATTAGTTTCCCACCATCATCAAAGATAGTCAACATTGTGAACATTCCTCGGAAGACGCTTCCCCTATTTTGAGCTTATTAGGTATCCTGGAAAAACCTCAAAGCTTGCCACGTCTTCCTCTCGAGCGGCTTGTGTCAAACCCCGATCCATCCCGAAATCGCGCCCCTATCCCGAGCACCACTACAACCCTCAGCCCTGAATCTCAACCGACGACCATGTCTTCTTCAACCACCCACGATTCGGATGAGTTTTTGGAGGCCGCCGCCATGACGCTCCGCAAGGCCTTATCTCGAGCACCACCAAGTTCACTAATAGACCACGATCAGCTCTTCAACGCCGGGATGAAGATCCGCAAGGAAGTCGCTGGCGAAGCTTACGTGAGCCGAGCTCTACAAGGCGGGCAGAGCGAGTTTGCCTACCCGCAGCAGCAACTCATTACCGAGTAAGCAAAGTCTTCGACTCCGGTCTCGGGTCTCCGCCCCAGAGCTTGCATTTGTTTGCTACATTTACATTACCTAGGTATACTAACATCCACAAAACGCAGATGGGTCTGGGGAAACATATGGTCACGCCCAGGCCTAGACCGCAAACAACGCAGCCTACTCAGTACGTCTCCTGTAACCTTGAATCCCCTCCCCGGGCTCCCCCTCTACCGGGAATCGGGATTCCCATCACGGAACTGAATATACCTAGGGCTCGCGCCCAATCATTTGTGCAACAGTTGAAGTTCCAACTTCTCGAATCTCCCGTCTCAGAAAAGCTTATCGATATACACAACTAACAGAGACCCCAACACAACACAGACATAGGCATAATGGTCGGCCTAAAAAGCTGGCCCGAACTAGGAATTCACATCCGCGGCGCCATACGCAATGGCCTCACGGAGCTAGAACTTCGGGAAGCGCTCCTCCAGAGTACGGTGTATTGCGGGGCGCCGGCTGGGCTGGAGGCCTTTCAGGTGGCCGAGGGGATCTTGAATGATATGGTGGAGAAGGGGGAGTATGTGCGGACGATGGGGGGGTTGTCTGAGGATGCCAAAGCGAAGGCGAAGGCGGAGGCGGAGGCCAAGTGTTCTTAGAGAGGCTGGGGATCGAAATCCGTGTTTGAGCCTTGAGGTTGGTGCGGGACTCGTGTCTGTTGGTTATACAGACAAATTGGAGCTGAAGACTGTTTGGGGTGAGGAGTGGGAGAGATATGATGATGGAAGAAAAGGTGTTCACTGTTGGTGACGTTGATGTTTGGTTCGGGAAGTGGATTTATTATTATGTACAAGGTACACACTGCACGGGTTAGGTACCTAGGTACCCTACCTTTGGTAGTCTGCTGAGTGCTGGACGATACTTTTCGTGCCAAAGAAAGACCCTTTTGCACAGACATGGAACAATATGACATGCATGACGGAAAAAAGTTCCACAAAAGATGTTCATTGCTTGCTGAGAAATGCTGCGACCCGTGGGTCGTTTTGTCACTTGTGACTTGTAACTTGTAAAGTTGTTTAGCACGAACCTTGATGTAAGCGCGAGAAGGTATCGCTCACTTCTATTGGCATGTTCAATGTTTCGCAGCACGTAGCTCTTCCGAAACATTGCAAACTGGCAAGTCAGAAGTGTGTGACACTATCACTCCTTTTTCACGATTCCGTGGAATCCTCTATTCATGCCTCCCATTAGTGCCATTAAATCGCCATCAAAACAACACCGTTTTTGCGGTCTGTCCCAGGAATTTCCCATCTGGCGCTCGAGAAATGTCTGTAACATGATGGTTGCACTACACGCAAGTGCTTTTCCAGATATCACGCCATATGTATATAAAGTAGTAGAAGTAAAAAAAGAGCAAAACGCCGAAAAAGCAAAGAAGAATTATAAGAAGGGAAAGCTTTAGAAAGAAAAGTCCCAAGTACCGTTCGCTTGCCCCCGTCCCATTTTGTATACCTATAGTGAGCCCAAACGCCATGAAAGCACCATTGAACCATAAACGCTGCAAGACTTCAAACTTTGATAGAAGTCTTGGATGCGTACTCTTGCACATACTGATCCAGAATGCGCAATGTGACGCCAGATCCACCGCACACAATAATGACAATGTTCTTTTGCGCCCACTCGGCATCGCTGAGGCCGCGTCCGAGACAATCCCGCAGGTCGCCCCTGTAGACGGTGGCCAGGGCGGCGCCGCAGGATACTTCAACCAGATGCCGGGCATCATCTGCGAAGCGGACGCAGCTGATGGCAGCATCGGCATCTGACACGACTAGACTATGGGCGTTGGGGTATTGGCACCATTTCCACGTCTCTGCCGACACACGGGAGCAGCCCAGCGACGTCGCGATAGATGTGATCTCGGGCAAGGTGATGTGAGCGTTGGCCCTGAGCGAGGCGTTCAAGCTGTCGGCGCCGAGGGTTTCGACACCCACGACATGTGGCGTGCGACCTGACCACGGATAACTCTCAATGCCTTGCATGAGTCCGTTGAACAGGCCGCCTCCTCCCACGCTGCAGACAATTGCGTCAATCGGCTCATCCATCTGCCCTCGCAATTCCGGGATAATGGTCGATGCGCCGTCCCACACGTCGGGATGGTCAAAGGGAGGAACATAGACGCCATGAGGGTCTTTGGCCAGCAGTTCGGTGCGAAGATATTCGTCGGCCGCAGCCAGGTTCTTGCCAATTTGGTGAACTTCCACGCCAAGGTCGAGAAGCTTGTTCTTCATCATGTCGGATGTGGTCAGAGGAATGACAATGGTGGCGGGCCGCTGGAGAGCTACTGCAGACGTGGCGCATGCTAGGCCAGCGTTGCCGCCTGAGGAGCAGTAGAAGTGAACAGGGCCTGCCCTGGTTGCGGCTGCTCGCGTCATCAGGTTTCCAATTCCGCGGGATTTGAAAGAGCCGCTGGGCTGAAGATTATCCAGCTTCAGGTAAATGTTGCTGAGATCAACAAGACCCGTGTCAGTTGGCATTTCGGCGGTCAATGGCGAGGGTCTGCCATGTGTTCGAGGACATACCATCCAGCAACGCGTGAGAGCTGAGGGCTCAATGCACACGGAGTGTTTGTCCAAGGCAACTTGGCCTCAACGCCGAGAGAACCCATCGTGGCGAGAGATAGCTGTGTTTCCGCACTATACAAAGAAGAAAGGGAAGGGGACGAAACGCTAGAGGAAGCGCACAAACAGTGTGTTGATAACGGGCGGCACACACGAGGCGGAAGGAGAGTCAGCGAGTTGTGCGTGTAAGCCGACAGGTTCGTTGAGAAAATCCCGTGCTGTTGAAGTAGCTGTTCAACTTCTGCTTTCGAAACTGATACTCAAACTGAGAGCAGGCACCTGGAGGCGCCGCCATCGCGGGGAGATGGTCTTGATATACGTTTTCTGACCAGCAATGTCCAGGTATGATCCGCCCAAAGCCGACGAGGGAGGGAGGAAGTCGACGGCGCGGCGATCCAAGGTGGAAAGTTACTTGCTCACTTGGCTGTGGAGATAAGTAGACGATAGGGACGTCAGACACGCCTGGGGTATTGGGGTGTGTGATTAACAGGACTAGATAAAAGCCGTGTTTGATAGGGTTCGATGTGCCTGAATCAGAAATATGTGTACATACATACCTAGCACTGCCCGCGCGACTGATGAAGAGCCCGTATCTGACGACGCAAAAAAAAGCAATCGCGCCGGCAATGAGAGCCTGGGCAGTGAGCACGAGCATTGAGATAACGATACGAAGCCGCGCCTCTGGCTGCGCCCGTATGTGCACCATGGCTGAGACTGAGACTGCGATGGCAACTGTGAATCATTTTGTGTTCGCACCAATGCAATTCCCACATCATTCACATCAGGGACCGTCTGCCACAGCCTTGAATTCGTAAAGATGCCTTTGCTGGATTTATTTGCGCGATATCGGCTGCGTCCGAGCCATGGGCTAGGTAGGTATTATTTTATTTTCCTGCTTCTTGCGTCGTACACGCCCCGAGTAGTCAGATGTCACCAAGCTAAGAAGGGCAGAACAGGTAGGTAGGTATGTTTGGGTTCGGCTCCCACTGCCTGACGCTGTAGCTACCTCCGTACTCTCGGCCATTCGTTGCCCTGAGTACCTAGAGGAAAAGATGGCCGTGTGATTGTCCACAAAGTTACTTTGTGTCATATTCGACCGCATTGTTAGTTGGTGTGTGCAAACGGAGAAACAGCGACATCTCTAGGTACCTATGTAGGTACTGTACTACCTAGGTAGGTAGGTACCTAGGTAACGCTGGCAGCGTTGGGGAAGGCGGGGAAGGCAAGGGAGGGGGACCCGGGCTCGGAAAAACGCAGAAGAATGCTCTCTTATCGGCGGGCCAGGATCCTGCGGCTGTCCGCGACAGAGGGACAAGTCAATTGATACAATTGATATGTGTACATATGTGCGATGCGTTGTTGACCAGGATCACATCGTGATAAGGCAGTGTGACGGGAATGAAGGACGCGGACGAGAGCAAGCACGGATGGCAAGATGAGTCACTGATCATGGCGGCAAACGAGGCAGAACGAGGCTGGACACACGACTTACAAGGCAGGAGCTGACAAGAGACTTGCCCGCGTTGCCCAGCTTCACCAACAATACTCTGTACTACTACTACGTAGAGGCTCAGGGGCGTGTGCCGAAAACCCCTGGTTTCTTTCCGATCGAAGGAAGCTTTTCTCGCGGCGCCGGATTACGTTGTTATAGGGTAAAAATTCGATTCTATGGGGTAATCGAAGCCAACTTAATGGCAAGAGCGCCGCGATGCCGGCTAGGATCCCCACAAGTGGGTGGGACGTGAACGCCAAAAAAAAAAAAATCAAAGGAAATGTAAAGTTGTCACCTTCTCGCGACTCCATTCTCTCCACGGTTCCATGGACCAGATCCATCGCCATCTGGGGAACGCGTAAATGAACCGTCATGTGCACACCCGGATCGGACATGATTCGGCATTGGCGCCTTCAGCAAACTGTTTGTCCGCAATTCATGGCCAATTCGCGTCGCATTGTACGTACATATGTACATACCTAGGTAGGTAAGCGCGCAAACCGAGAGCGTGCGCGTGACTCTAATTAGGTACTCCGTACATTGGCGTTCGTACCGGCTCTGCCGCTCTGGTATTTCCACCTTGCATGCCGCATGAGATACACAGGAGGCACACGAAACACCATAATCACATTCGTATGAACTTCACCATCGCGCTCCTCAGTTCTGAACTTTTCATGTTCTTATCTTCTGTTTGCAGACGCCCGTGCGTCCTGTCAAGATAACACACCTGTGGCTGACCGCAAGATAAGAATGATAAGATGAGGCGAGTCAGGAATCCCGGACTGATTCCTGAGTGCCGACTCGTCGACTCCCTGACTGCCGTCATCTTCAGGCACTGCTTGTCTCGTCGTACCGTTGCCGGCACTCGAAACAACACCAACCAAATGGGTGGAACTCGTGCTCTGCTTTGCAATGCTTTCCCTGCCGGCGGCAACTCGCGCATTCTCGATCCTCATATGTAGCTAGGTATGTACAAAACATCCTTTGATCAAGTTGCCCTATCCGCAAAGTCGTGAATTGTTAGACCGCAAAATATTTTAAATCACGAAGAAATATATCTCGTTACCAAAAGGGGCTCGATGGGCGACTTAGGAGCAGATGGGACAGCCAAGTAAATTGCACTGCATTATGTATGTACCGGTCCACTCTCCGTGATGACTCTCGAGTCTCTTCACAAGGCACGTGAGCTTTGGATCTTACGGATGGTCTGAACAATGAAATTGAACTCATCGTACGTCTTGTTTTGCCCCTTGTTAAATCAGGTTGCCTCGCTTTGTTGGTCGCTTTTCCAAGCTCTAGCCCCCACGCTGAGCCGGATCTCCCGCCTCTTGCGTGGCACCACGTGAACGAAACTTGCCTTACGGAATATACTCCGTACAAACTACATTATTATTTAACTCCAGACCCGAAACCGAACAGGGCAACTGATCCCTGCAGCTGACGTCCTCAAGGCTTGTAAGTTGTGCCAATGACTTCCCTAGTGGGTGGCCTAGTAGAGCGATCTCTCTCGCCCAAATAATGTCCATTAAGTTCTCAACGAATTGTAGACGCGAACTGCTCTCTCATTCTAACAAGGCATCGTGTAAGGAGTCGCAGCATCTCGACTCTCACAGAGATGTTCAGGTCCATAGTTCATTGAAAGTAAGATGGCGTCGTCAGCGGAACGAGGTACATATTGAAAGAAAAACAACAAGTTACACACTATCGAACAAGTGCCACGAGCCCTAATGGTGCAACGCGTCACGCCACTCACCAAGGAAAACCCAAGGCGATGCATAATTAGTGCTCTACAACTGAGTTGCCAGTACATAGTACCTAGTTGCGGAGTTTTAAGCTCGTTATATGTAGTGTAATTGTATCATCATTGTGTCTACATTGATCATACATACTTGGAAGACCTTCCTCAGTTGTATCATTTGTGACGATATCTCGCATGTCACGCCATCTCCCTTTGCGTTGGATCTCCTGGCCTGGGAGGACGATGAGAGCACCCTGCTTAGTGTAGTGAATCTCGCTCCAATAACATGCGACTGCAACGGGCGTATACTGTTTATTCCTGTAAAGGGTTGACGTCAATTGCTTTCCACTTTAAGGGGCCTTATTCATTGGTTGCGGACCAAATTTGTATGGTTGGTTTCAGATTCAATACCGATGCGATTTTGACCTCGCACACGCCAAGTCCAGATCTGGGTCTGTCCAGCACCGCGCTCAACGGAGCATTCATCCTTGCATAAAACGCGTCAAAATCACGTAAGTGGCATGTCGCGAGATTGAATGAGCAGATTGGGGCCTTTTTTGGGCTTCTTCATCTGTTAGAAATGGGCGTTGCACGGCTTTGCAATGCATAACGCCAGGAAAATGTTAAAAAGGTGTCTCGTACACATGTCCGTAGAAACATGAGGCGCGCATCTCTCTCTTAACTCTCTAATGGTAGTGAATGGTTGCTTGTTTGTCTCTGTTTGAAGACGCCGCAGCGCTGAAACCTGTTCCTTTGTTACCGTGTAACAGAGGGCAGAGACCGACTCGTCTGAAAAGGGTGAAAAGACGCGTTTACAGCATGTTTACGACTTCACTGTAGGTAGGCAGACTCGGAGTGCATAGGTGGCCAACGGATCCTACCCGCGGCGCCTGCATACTCAAGTATGAAGTGCGTACACTGCTGCTGTAAACTTGAAAGGCTGAACGCAGTTGATTCCTACGGCGTGCCGTCGAGAAATTCTTTGAAAGGCTTCAAAGGGCGTGGGTGGCATCGCCATGGCTGCTCGGATGAAGCCTCAGTTCGAAAAGTCTTGTGTTATTTATGTGGAGCCTCTGTAAGCAGGTTGGCTGGCCAACGCCTCTGGGCCAGAAGAGCCGGTGTTTGAAAATGTAACTTGCAAGTCACATGTAAGTCGAGGTGATGGTCACATCTCTCCCTCTTTCCTTCTCTCTTTCTACTTCTTTGATTGCCTCCGTGAAGACATCAGATTGTTCTTTTCCGCTTATATGCATCCTTTCGAATATCTTCCAACACCTGGCTATCTAGGAGGTACATAGGTAGGTATTTATTAGTAAAGCTGAACTAATTTGCGACGATTACTGTAAGATGAGGAAGTAAAGCGAAGCTTTACATTTACGTCAAAGTTCAGTGCCGCGGGGGGGGGGATGTTCGTGCTTACGTAACACCCGTCATGAGCAGCGGAGGAGGGAGGAAAAAAAAGACCTTTCGACGCGCGTGCCTGGATCATGACTTTCATGGGTTCACAAATGTGAC
>SRQH01000777.1:0-11154 GCA_018360345.1 Claviceps sp. LM84 group G4
AGGTGGACTGCTGTTAGGGCTACAGCAGGTTATACAGCCAAATCATAACAGAAGTGGGCGGACGTGGTCCGTGCACCGTTGCCGAGAAAATTGTGTAAAGGAGAGAGTTGAAGGGTTGTGGTGATCAACTGTACTCTGGTGCGACGCTATAGGTACCAGGTAGGTGTCTGTCTCTGCATTGCGACCCGACGACAAGAGAAAACTTATTACACTCCGAGAAGCTCGTCTCTTTCTTCCATTTTTTGTGGATCAAGTAACATAACTTTCGGGGTCTCTATTAAAGCAGATCTCCTGCGAAGTAACCATTGAGTTCTGGAGTGAAACGATTCTGACATTTCACGCGGTGCCCATTGCGTTATCGGATGAGATGCCTCTGTGCTGCATACTGTATTGCGATGGAGAGTCAAGTCATCGATAGTGTCCAAGATGACAATTCAAACTTATTATCAACGCTTGACCGAGGATCTTCTGGGCCTGGAATTCTCTCCAAGCTTCCGTTTATGCGAGCCTCTGCAGCGATCAAACCCCGCCAAGATGACGACTACAATCTCACAGCTACGTCGCAATCACTCCACGCTGTAGCAAATCAGCACAAGACGCGACGTCGGCGAGGGTCTCTTAGAAAGGCAGCGCTTCTCGGCCGCGGTGCCCAGCGGGAACGAAGGGATAGCAAGTCTCTGACAATTGATACATCGCAAACTACTGCGTTCAACCCTGTGGCCACTGCATCTTCAACCTCCACTACCCGAGGACGAGACGCTCTTGGCCTCGAGATACCCGACTTCGCGCCGCCTGCATCCTCGAAGAGCCATGAGATATCTCAGGCTTCTGTTGATTCCCATCAGTTGTTAACGAAAGTAGCGCTGGACAGAACACATTCTCAGCCAGAATGTTCACAGAAAAACTCATACAACTCGACCACCGATGAGGAGGACACTCTACAAACGGCTCAGCCTTCGCGGCTCACGCCATCTATTGATTCAGTATCTTCAGGCTCTGAGTCATATTTTGCAGTCCGAGCACTTGCCCCTCGTCGAAGATCTTTTCAACAAGCAAAATCCCCTCTGTCCTACAGCGGCATTTCCAAGAAGTCTCTCGCGCCTGACTCCGAATGGGATTATTCAGAAACCGAGTGGTGGGGATGGGTTGTACTTACTGCAACCTGGCTCGTGTTCGTCATTGGCATGGGATCGTGTCTGAACGTGTGGAAATGGGCATGGGATGTCGGCAAAACACCATGGGCACCTCCAGAACTCGAGGACGACCCAACCCTACCTATCGATGGGTACTACCCAGCTTTGATTATCCTAACAGGTGTCATGGCCTGGGTCTGGGTAGTCGCTGCGTGGGTGGGCATGAAATACTTCCGCCATGCAAAGATTAGTGGCGACTGAAACTCCGACGCATGCTGGCGTGCTGAAGATATCAAGCATAGCACCTTCTCTACCTACCTACTTATACAGTCAGGTACCAGTTGATATTCGTATATATTTGAGTCGCTCATTCTTCTGCCATCACACCAGCATTCCGCCGGCACTTCGACAGCAGTCTCTTTGTCTCTCGCACGTGATCGTGTCGACACTTTCACGCCCAAAATTCCTACCAAGCTTTGAAAGTACGCCCAAATCGGTAGAAAACCAAGTGGACTATGTAGTCTATCTATGGTGCAAATTTCCCATGGGGCTTCCCATAGATGGTCGTGACTCGAGGCTTCTCTGGGACGTATTCTGCTCCATGGATCGGAACTTCGTTGTTAAGACGAGTGTCGGCTTCTTTTGCGAGTCAAAAATGCATCAGCCTCTTATTGCTCCCCTCTGCATCCGTACCTCATCGCTGCCAACAATACGATTGGTGTTGACGTTATCACCCGTCCTCATAAGACTAGTAGTTGTGCGCGAGAAATCGTCGTAGCCTCATTTTCACATTGCATCCTCGCCTTGGCAAACCGCGCACTGTATTACAGATTATCGCCCAATTGGTCATCGCGGGAGCCTTATTAGCAAAGCTGAACTAATTTGCGACGATTACTGTAAGATGAGGAAGTATAGCGAAGCTTTACATTTACGTCAAAATTCAGTGCCGCGGGGGGGGGGTAATCGTAAATAGCTACATAAACTTAGGTACCTTAGGAGGTACTGTACCTAGGTACCTAACGTATGTACTACGGAGTACTCCTAATAGGTACCTTAAGAGGTACCTAACCTACGGAGTATGGTCTCGACTCCCCCCACTTCCCATGAATCCAACCTCCGCGGCTCCGCCAGCCTTCCAAGTTCTCCCGTTTCCAACTCTGGAGTATAGGCATAGATATTGCTGCACCCGTCTTCCAAGTTCCACCACATCAGGCGTCTTTCCTGTGAAAACTCATCATCTCTTGGTGCGCGTGTGGGGCGCCTTTCTCATTGACCTGCCTGCTCAGCGCTGCCGTTGCACGCTCCAAACTTCCACTTACCGCACTCCTTCAGAAGTCAGCTTCTTGGGCGGCCAGCCTTGCCTGACATACCGTCAGATCAGACCTCATCGATATCCTCCAACGACGTCGACAACCTGGTGCCTTCCTACTCCTTATTAGCGACCGCCCTTCATCCGCTGCAAGCGTCACCACATGTTTCATTCCTCTGCGTCGAGACTGTGCTACTTATCGTCAGAATCCGAGCCGCATCAAAGTGTGACTAGGGACGTAAATCGCCACTCGGTCGTCCCGTCTTCGCCAGCCTTAATTTCTCATCCCTTCTCAACACAGTGCATTCTGCCCAACGCCGTGTTCATCACTACATCGACATACAAACATCATCTAGTAATCACCCTGGCTTCAACATTCATCTCATTGAGCCCCTCTGCCTGAGGGGCATCTTGGCCATACGTCGCTGTCGCTCTACAGAGATCGACATTCATCGTTGTTGGTCTTCCATTTGATCCCTTACCGGGATCAACCGTTCAAAATGAGGGAAGTCAACTTCAGTATCCCCAACGTCAACAAGGCTTCAGTCGGTATAACAACAGCTCTTTACGACCGCCGAGCTCTCGACTGCACTTCCACACTACCGCTTATTAACTCGCTCAATCACCTCGCCTATCTCACAACATCATCCGCCCGTATTCGCGATATTCTGACCGTAGATGGAGGAATCGAGCGTCTTGTCTGCATACTGAAACAGGGCCGCAGCAAGGACATGATGTGCATGTGGAAATGGAATCTTGCCTTTCAATGTGTCGTCAACATTGGTGTTCGAGGAACGGAAAATGTGCGAACGCGTGTTGTGGAAGCCGACATGGTTCCAGTCATTGCGACCATTCTTGACAACTACATCAAAATTATAGAAAAATGTCGTGAAAAGGCGGAAGAGGCCAACCAGAAACAGTTACACGAGCATCACCATCGTCGCCACAGAGGCCATGATCATCGTTCTTCGTCCAAGACAGTCAACAATTTTGCTAACCGCTCGACTCGTCTCGAACCAGACCTACGATCAATCCGGCGTCATGGTCCCCCACCTTCCGTTGATGTATCTGCGAGCTACGCTGGGCCATCCGCTCCTGCTGCTTTAGCTACTTTCGAACCAGCGACTGCAGCAGCTCGAGCTCTCGGCACGCCACCAGATCGCCCAGCGATTTCCACAAGCCGCCATCGACACAGCTTCCGAGGAATTGATGGACGTCATGGCACCGCCTCCAACGGCAGTGTGGCAGTGCAGCAGCCTCTTGGCACAGCATCAGCAATGGATCACAATGACAGCTTTGTTCGACCCGTTCGCGATTCCGACCGTCTGGCATCTATGGTCGTTTTTGGACGAGGCGGAAACGCATCCCAACAACCCATTTCACCTATCACGCCACTTGCTCATCCTCAACTCCGTTCTCTGACCGTCGGGCCTGCGCCAGTAATCAGTACAGTTGCCGAGGCCGCTGCTGCCGCCAACGCTGCACTTGACGCAACTGATAGAACACGCAGAAGGCCGTCTATACGACATCAAAATTCCACAACAGAAACTGACCACACAAACGCTGATAGCATGCCCTCGGATGATTCGCCCGATGCAGATATGGCTGGAAACACGGACATGCAATCAACAGTGGGAATACAGGACATTTCTATGGAGGATGGAGAAAGTATACTCGCAGGATCCTCCTTAGAACTTACTACTACCACCGTCTCCGAGACCCATCAAGATGCAAGCGCCTTCAACATCACACACCGCGCGCACATGGATGGCAGCATAGTGAATACAGCAAATCAATCACCTGTTCCGCCTATGGGATTGTCTCCCAATCGACCTGCGATTGTGACACCGCCCCAGCCCCCGGCGCCAAACTCGACCTTGCCTCGGTATCTCCTCGATCGACATCTCGTTCCAACCCCACAAATGCTCGCCGTTATGCCACGAGAAGAAGACGTGCTCATGTCTCTGCAGCTTCTGGCCTACGTTTCGAAATATTGCGGCCTGCGATCCTACTTCCAGAAGAGTCATCTAGTGCCAAAGCTCTCTTTGGGCAGAAATATCGCGGATTTTGATGGGGAGGAAGACGCTAGAGACTTGGAAGATCCTGACGCCTCTGACGACGAGTACATTCTTCCCAACGATTTCAATTTGTTCCCACTGGTCGAAAAGTTTACCGTTCGATATCATAGCACCGACATGCAATACTGGGCCGGAGTTGTAATGCGAAACCTGTGTCGCAAGGACGATACTCGCGGCGGCATCCGGCAATGTGCCTACTATCAATGTGGGAAATGGGAGGAGTACACGAGACAATTTGCCAAGTGTCGTCGATGCCGCCGTACCAAATACTGCAGCAAGGAATGCCAAAAGAGCGCATGGGCCTTTCATCGCCACTGGTGTGTGGCCGCTTCTCAGTAGACGGTGATCAGCTTAAAGATGTTCTTCGGTAACATCGCTGCAGCTGTTTTTATCTTATTTCTGTTCGATGGTGCTATGCGGGAAATTTTTGCAACTGTATAACTAGCGTTCGATCCGCGTAAGGCATTTCATCTCGATACCACCGGGTTTATCGGCGTCCGGGCGAACACGTGACATTTTAGCATCAGTATATAGTGCCTTCCATGGTATTTCACCTCTAGTTTCTCTCTACATTCCCTATGTCTTAATTATAACCCAATTCGACCACGGAGGCACTTCCTGCTAGTTTGCGAAATTGGCACGGTGAATTATAAGGATCAATATCAAAAAGTCTAGCAGCGCATCACTGGTGACTCTATAGCGACCTAATTCCAGGGAGCTGGGTAGTAAGAAGCCCTATACCTGATAATAGTGCAGCGCTTGACTTCTAGTGTCACGGGGCCGTTCCGTTCGCTGAGCAAACAGACTATGCTCCTTCATGACAGAGAGGGACTTTGTGAGCGAAGCAAGAACTCGAGCTATACGAAGCAACGAGCCACATACCAAGGCGATGGTAGGCTGTATATACATGGCATTTTCAAATTTGGGATGACAACATGATGTATAACCGTAGCCTCAAGTGGTTTTATATCACATGTGGCATAATAGCGCTGGTGTGAGGCAGGGGCTAGTCTGGATCTCTTTTTTGACTTTTCTCCCGTGAGCCATGAATGATATGATGATAGGACCTCCTAACCGAACTCTCGTCTTCCTGTTGCCTCGTGGCTGCCTCGTATTTAGTCTGATCATTATGACGGGTTTCGTTCCCTTCTGGAACAAGCTCTGCTGGGAGTGACGAGCTCGCGGCTAGCGTTCGACGCCAACGAAGACCAAAGGAAGGAAGGCGCTGGAGAGTACGTTGTTCACAGATACGCAATACTTAAAACGACGTCCCAATAACAACACACCTTGAGGCCAGGATAGGACGCCGTCAGCTTAGTGAAGCAATTCATCCGACGTCGCTAGATATCAGACGGACCGGGCCGCACGCGGCGATACCATATTGTTTGTCTTACAAGAATTGTCGTGTCACGATACAGATGCCTAAGAAAAGCATTGTTTGAGGTATAATTTGTTAGATAAGAAGTAAAACAGACGTAACAATCATTTTGTTGCCATAGCCTTGCGTCTATTTTTGCCTGGTCGTGACTTGATTTTGGCACCAGCCTTCATTTTCTTGGTGTTGAACCCGGACAAATCTCCTGAGCTTACGGCGTCTCCGGACTTTGCATGTCGTTTTTTGCCTCCGAATCCGTACTTCTCGTTCTTTTTCTGACGCTTTGCACCTGGACCACCCGAGAGGCCGCCCCGTTCTGGAGCACCTCTACGTCGAGAGTGCGTAGCGAGCTCATTGTCGACACTAACATCGAATATGTCTGCTTCGTTGGTATTCATATCACCACCAGACTCTTGACGCTCTGAAGACAGGATGATCCGTCAGCATTCCATTCCAAAGTATTATAAAACCTCAAAGCTTAGAGTAGGAACGCGAAGTGGAGACGACAGAAAAGGTTAAAGGGATGCCACAAATTACTCACTTCGCTTCAGGTTCTTGATTTTGTCAAGAGTCTCGCGCTTGGCTTTTTGTCTCTCTTGAAGCTTCGCTACTTGGACCTGCTTGCCAAACTTCTTCAAATCACGTAATTTTCGTGCCTCTGCAGATGCCTTCTTGGCAGATGCTTCTTCAATGAGCTT
The DNA here is from genome assembly GCA_018360345.1 of Claviceps sp. LM84 group G4. NCBI lineage: Eukaryota > Fungi > Ascomycota > Sordariomycetes > Hypocreales > Clavicipitaceae > Claviceps > Claviceps sp. LM84 group G4. The sequence goes on from SRQH01000777.1 coordinate 6,594, forward strand.
AGCTTTGACCTTCTCCATATGTGCATCTTCCTTGATCATTTCGGCAAAGTAGTCTTTGGGCCGTGAGAATGATACTCCTTCGGCGTGGAGGTTTGCACGCCCTATCTTGGCGGCCTCTAGACATTGAGAGTAAAAGGAAAGTTCGCGCTGCAAATCATCGGAGACATCGGGGATCGAATCCGCAGTTTTTGTTGAAGAAGAAATAGATTGATGTGATGCGAAAGTCGCACGCTGATTGTGTGGAATAGCAATACGGTCTAGTGCCGCTTGAAGAGCAGAAGCGTTGTTGATGGTCAGCCGGGTGTGAGGTATGAGATCCTCTTTGTCCTCGTCGTCAAGGTCTTCGAGATCCGAGACGGGAATATCCTCTTCCTCCTCTTCCTCCTCTTCCTCCTCTCCTTCGCCTTCGCTCTCGCCACCGTGCATCAAGTTCGTCGACATAGCTTTGAATTTCTTATTCGCCGCCCTTGTGTTACTTTTTGTCTCTATCTCGATTTCCGAATCAGATGTGTCGGTCTCGTCAATGGCGCCAAAGTTGACGGCTGAAGCCATGCGCAGGCTGCTTCTGCTGACCATTTCGATGCTTCGTCGTGGGAGGCGCGTTGACGGGGAAATTTGAGACGACACTTTAATTCTGCCGAGATAATGTATTGCCTCTTCGGAAACTTGCAAATTTCTGCCGCACCGTGCACGCCACCGCCTTTTCTTCTGGCTCCACCTGTACTCCGTAATTGGCGAAGCGAAGCGGAGCCTTTTCTACGGAGTAAGGCTCTGAAATCTCTGATGAGGGTCACCCCTGTAAGGCTTGGCGAAATGATTGGCTCTCGTTGAATCCGCACTAAGCGAGGAAATGATTGGCTCTCATTGAATCCGCATATGGCTTAGTCATCTAGCTTCGACCCCTTCGCCACGGCGTCACCATATTGTACTTACCTAGGTAGGTACCTAGGTACATATGTACATATGTACATACTTAAGTTCAAGGGTATGTATCCCTTTTGGGCGCCGTAACATAAGCCGCCGTAGAAGTGGGTCCAACGGTTTTCGGCGCCGTAGAAGTGGAGTCTTTGATACGGGTAACACTAACGGCTATCTCCCCTATGCCACACCCTCTCGCGTACTTCGCTCTCGACTCGGTCACGACGCGGTCACGACCAAAATTTCTTAACTCTCGCAAGCCAACACCATCGACATCAACTTGCCGTAAAATCATCAGTAACGATTGAATTCCCATCAAATTAATTCCTCGACTTCAACTTCATCATCATCATGTCTTTCAATCCCTCTTCTGAGCTTCACGCCAACACGCTCATTGTCCCTCACGACACAGCCCTTGACGAGTATGATGGAGGGCAAATCCAAGATTTGCCTCCGTCTGTGCAGTTCGATACTCTGGACGAGCTTTTTGATTTCCTGCAACAATGAGGCCTTCGCAATGGAATGGCCTTTTCCAAGAACGCGTTGAGCAATTATCGCATGATTGACGGGCAGCTCCGCGCAACGTACATCAGATGATCAGGATTGGTTGTGATCGTGGCACTGAAAGACCCTCTGCCGCTACGGGCGTTCGTCGAAGTAGTACGCGGCTTATCGGCTGCCCCGGACCGTAAGGAAAACAAGCTTCCACTGAGCTACAGCCAGGGCGACTATACTTACTACCAGGGGCGCAGGTTCATGAATGCTGCCTTCCCCAATGGATCGAAGCAGCCTCCATGGACGCACGAAGAGATTATGGCTTATATTGATTTACCAAAAAGCAGAGGACGTCTGCATCGATGCGAAAGAGAAAAAGCGAGCGACTGAAAATAACTTCGTATCCAATCATCGCAGCCTTCGTGGTCTTTGGGATGAAGTAGAACAAGATGTTGCTGAACAACGGCAGTTGTACGAGGACGCAAGTCTGCAATAGGCAATTAATCTGAGGCACAACATGGAGTTTTTTTATTAAAATCGTGTGTTGCTTTATGTCTGTGTTGCTGTTCCTGTCACAATGCCCTACGTGGTGTTTCTTTGCGTAGATACATAGCTAATCAGGTGCCCAATCATGCAACCGGTTCGTGACTTTATGTGTGGTGTTTGCGGTTATACATCAATGGTGAAGCGATACTCCGTAGAACGCAGAGTTTCGTGACGTTATCCGAAGCGAGTGAGATACGTGCTGATGGGTCCAGGGTGTGTCGACTGTCGACAACAAGGCTGCGCTAGCTGTGTTCAGCGGCGGCCCACTTTTTGATTGGCATCGGTTTTACGGCGGCGGATGTTACGGCGCCCAAAAGGGATACCCGTCAAGCATTAGGTAGGTACTCCATAGCCAGACAACTAATTGTCGGCGCATGTGTACCTATTTCGCAGTGCCAGCCTGCTTCATCTCTTCGCCACTTGACACTGCCACCAGCGCACTCAGTCTTGGTTGCAGAACAGCAACTTTCCAGCTATGCCATCAATAAACTTGTCAGACGCATCATTGCTTCTCCTCCCACCCCCCCCGGAACCCCCCACAACAGAGACAATTTGGCTGGCATATCATAAACCGCTTGACGCTACAATATCCCGGCTCAGCAATGAACACAAGATTAACACCTCAGGCGGCACCGGGCCAACTCTGATCGTCGCGGTTGTCTGTTCAATATTGACATCTGACCAGGGCGACAGGCGACTGATATATTGGCACCGATTACAGGCCCTCTTGGCTCAGGTTTACTCCCTGCTGGCTGCGATCTGTGAAAATAGATCCATTGCTACTGATATCGGAGCTGATGATCCTGGCGCCGTCGACTCACGTGTAGTGCTTGTCAATCATAATCGAGCCACAGAGAGATTACATAGGCTGAATCACAGGGGCGTGTGTGGACCAAACAATACCGCGGTCTTAGACTTGGCTGCCTTTGCGTCTATAAATTATCCATGGAATTCAGTCCTTCACACTGGCTGTGAACAAGGCTACGAGCTTCTCACCTATTTTCTCGAGTATCATGAAAGCCGTCGAAAGCTGCAGCACAGACAGCTTGTAGCTGTCGAAGGGGGTCTCGGTTTTTCCAAGCCAGCCTCTGCCACAGTCACTGACCAAAATTCTGGAAACTCTGACTTCGAGTCCCTTGGCGGTTACTCTAAAGTTTGCTTAGGTGGCACGTTCGATCACTTACATCTTGGCCACAAGCTGTTTCTCCATGCAGCTGTTCTACTATTGAATATTAGAGGAACTGGTGGCAAGTCAGGCCATCAGTGTGAGCTGGTTGTTGGAATTTCTAGCGACGAGCTACTCGCTACAAAGCAATATGCTGAGGAGCTGCAGTCATGGGATGTCCGAGCTCGCTCTGTGCTCCAATTCCTTTCTACTCTTCTCTCTACCTCTCCCGCGGCACCTGTGCAATTCGAAGTTGTTATAGCCGAGACCAAAGAACTTCACGCACCTTACCGAAATGGATCTATACTTGTGCGTTGTGTAGATTTTCACGATGTCTACGGCCCGACAGTGAAAGAGGAGGCCATTGAAGCCTTAGTAGTGTCTGCCGAGACGCGAAGCGGCGGGGATTTGGTCAACAAAAAGCGACACAGTCAAGGCTGGTCCATGTTGAACGTTTACGAAATTGACGTCCTGGATACCGTATTTGATACTGAGCCTGGGAAGCAGAAGCAAGGTGCTGTTGGCCACTTTGGAAGCAAAATCAGTAGCACGTATATTCGTAGACAGAAAGCTGAGGGACGCGGGGCCCCCCCATGAGGCTTTTTCTAATAAACATCGTGATAGTGGCTTATATTCAAAATATCCAATCTCGGGTTGGGAAGCGAATCTTGGTCTTGATGTCATGTATTATATAATGTCGGGTAAAACGATAACAAATATATTTGACATGCAATCACCGGTCGATGATTTTGGTTCCGATCGGCGATCATGATGCAGGCGTGGGTGTTGTGGACTCGTCACGGATAGTGGCTGTATGCGCGAGAGGAAATGGTTATCAATAGTACTAAGGAAGAAAGGAAGAGAAAGGACAAGAATGCCCTCCTAGCTGTTTAAGTACCTCCACGCCCAGTGGGGGGAGTCTCAAGTAATCATCCCAGGCTTGCCGCTTATCTATCCACGATTAGTCAAAGACTAAGCCATAACACAATCAATCAACAATACCTATGGGACCAATGCTACCATGACGACATTCATCGGCAGTAATCACTTTCCTACAGAGCATGTTATCGTGAAAATGCTGATTTTGATGACCTTATCATTGCTGTATCGATGTAATTGCAATCCCGATGTTTGATGGACAGAGTGTGAGAAACGCATAACCACCCGTTCCGCCCAAAAGGTCAAGTGACCAAGTTGCACGTCTGCAGCTTGATCGAGGTTATACTCCGTAGTGCATTGCCACCCCTGACGGTACAGGTCGTGACACAGAGAACCCCTGACACGCGGCGCCGCACAGCACTGTTGCAGGCTGCAGCGCAGTTGCAGGAGTCTAACTATTCGGCGATGTACCCACCCGACGATGTAGATCCACAAAGGTGGGTACTGTGGCCGAATTCGGTTAGTAGGCTCGATTGGCACACACCCACACACCCACGC
>SRQH01000778.1:0-11151 GCA_018360345.1 Claviceps sp. LM84 group G4
GTAGATAGATAGAGGACAGAAAGGACCCACTAATAGGTAGATAGATGTAGGCTACATCTATCTACTTCTACCGCTCCGTCTACATCCGTAGATAGTTGGACAACACTGGATGTAGGTATGTATGTATGTACCACGAATCACGAGCGTCTGCAATTGGTACCTATGTACTCCGTACTCGTAGGCATCGATGTACCTACGTACCTACAGTTCCTGCTTGTGCTCCAGGCTCCAGCCTCCGCGACGTTGCGGCTCCACTCTCCAGCCACAGCCACAGCCACATGGGCATCATCAACCCGCCTACTCCGTAAGCTCGCTGAGTCGCTTCAGCTTAGGTCGACGGTTCTCGATGCGGCAACGACGGAACGACGGAACTCGAACGACGCAATCGACGACGGCGACAAGTGGTCCAACTGGCTTCTTGATACCGATAAGCTTCAAATCTCTTGCATGCGGCCCTCAGCCACGGCGCAAAATTCATCGACCTGGCTGAGTTACAGCTTCTTCATCGGTACAGTGCCATTGTCTGGCCATCTTCCTTTGTGCTCTCCCGTCCTTCCCCCTTCTCTTGGGTAGCTTGCCGATCGCCGCTTTTCATGACGCAGACGTGCGCTTCTTCATCACCATGAGGCCGGCTGACAGGGCGGTGGCTCTATGGCATATCCTGCTATCGGTCCTCCTGTGGACGGCCGTCTTCGCCAAGGATGAGCCGTCCCTAGCCGTCACCAAGTTCCAACATCCTCCGCGAAACATCAACTATTTCGAAGATAGCGACGTCATTGTTTTCCAAGACAAGCACGAGAAAAATGTCTATCGATCCGCAGACGCTGGCGTCTCGTGGAAGAGAGTCGACGCGGTTCCCGATGGCAAGACTCTTCGCCTAATTATGCACCCCTATGAACGCAACAGGGCCTACATTGTGACACCTAGCAAGACGCATTACCGAACCGAAGATCGCGGCGAGACGTGGACCAAATTCGAAACCGACGCCCTGCCGAGTAAATTCCAGACCGAAATCATGACTTTTCATGCCGGCGAGCCCGATCGTGTCATCTTTAATGCCATGAACTGCGACGGCATATTCTGCGACGAACAGTCAAAGTACACCATCGACGGCTTCAAGAACACCCACCATCTTCGTGTCAACACCGCGGGCTGCTGGTGGGCCAAGTCCAACCCAGAGTTTACCACGGGCGAAGCCGAAAAGGACAAGTCGAGAGTGCTCTGCGTCGTCAAAGAGTCTGTGTCCTTTTTCAGGCAGGAACAAAAAATCACCGTGTCTGATAGCTTCTTTGCTATGGAAGACAAGCACATACAAGAGTTCGAGCCCGTCGTCGATGCGAACAAAGGTCTGACTGGATCCCTCAACTTCGCGGTGGTCAAGAAGTATATCCTGGTCGCCACCTCGTCCCCGCGTAGCGACGAGATGTCTCTCTACGTGACCGACGATACACTCAAGTGGCACCGAGCCATGTTTCCCAAGGACGACGACCACGATCATTCCCACAGGATCAATCAGGGCGCGTATACCGTGTTGGAAAGCACCAACTATAGCATCCAGGTCGACGTCATGGCATCACACCCGTCCCGGCCTATGGGTGTTCTTTTCACAAGTAACTCGAACGGCACGTACTTTACAGAGAACGTGCCTTACACGAATCGAAACGCTCGAGGCAACGTAGATTTTGAAAAGATATCTGGAATTCAGGGTATCTTTCTCGTCAACACTGTCGAAAACGGCGCCGACCTGTCCAAGGGAAAGAAAGAGCACAAGAGTGTTGTAACTCAGATTACCTTTGACGATGGTAGAACCTTTTCAGAAATCAAGGCTGGCGACAAAAGGCTACATCTGCACTCCGTCACAGAGCTTGATAATTTGGGTCGCATTTATTCCAGTCCTGCTCCCGGGCTAGTGATGGGCAACGGCAACACCGGCAGCTCTCTCGGGCGATTTAAAGAGGCCAATCTATACGTTTCCGACAATGCTGGCTCGACGTGGAAGAAGGCCCTTGATGGCCCCCACAAGTACGAGTTTGGTGACTCGGGGTCCATTTTGGTGGCCATCCACGACTCGGACGACGCCAACATCAAGGAGTTCTCTTACTCACTTGACCATGGTGACAACTGGAAGAAGGTCCCCTTGCCCGATGATCTCAGCATCAAACCAGACATACTGACGACCACGCAAGACTCGACGAGCGTTAAATTTTTGCTATTGGGTGAAAAAGACCACGTCTTCCACATGATTGCCATCAACTTTGACGGCATCAAGGAACGGACCTGCGAGGATAAAGATATGGAAGACTGGCATGCACGTACCGACAAAGACGGTAACCCGACTTGTGTCATGGGCCACAAGCAGACATACCGCCGGCGCAAGAAGACGGCTGACTGTTTCATCAAGCAGGAGTTCAAGGATCCTGTGGCCCAGAAAGAAGACTGCGAGTGCACCGACGCGGATTTTGAGTGCGATTACAACTTCAAACGAGACCCTGCAGATCGCACAAAATGTATACAAGCCGGCCCCATCCCTTCGCCTGATGATTATTGCAAAAAGCATCCCGACGGTTCTTTTGAGGGCTCGTCTGGCTGGCGACTGATACCTGGGAATACATGCAAGCGATCCAAGGACAAGCAAAAGGATGAAAAGACGCAGCGCAAGTGCTCCGAATCAGAAGACAGCAAGCCTTCTCCTCCTCCAGCGACAGGTGAGGTGTCAATCAAAGAGAAAGTCTTTGACTTCAAGCTCAAGGGGTTTGAGAAGATTTATCTGGAGAAAGGTGACGCGAGCTCGTCTACCGACGAGACCGTCATTGTCTGGCCAGCGGGAGAGGGTTTGCAGCGGGAGAACCAACTCTGGCTGTCTAATGACCACGGCAAAGAATGGAAACGGATCCTCGAGGGTGAAGAGGTTCGCGGTATTATCCCCCACCAGCACTTTGACGATGTGGTGTACTTCATTACTCAAGAGAAGAAGCATCACCACAAGATCATCTATACGGTTGATGGCGGCCAGACATTCCACACCTTTACGGCGCCAGGGAAAGCCAAGACTGGCGTGATGCCCTTTGGATTCCATCCGGACAAGAAGGACTGGCTGCTGTGGATGGGGACGTTGTGTGAAAAGGTGGGAAATAAAGAGACTTGTTTTGACCAGGTCTGGGTGTCAACCAATCGCGGCGACAAATGGGAGAAAATGCTTGCCTACGCGGAGAAGTGTGAATTTACCGGCAACTCAGCCCTCAACTTCCGGAGTGAGAAGCAAGTCGTGTGTCTAGCCAAAGCAGAAGAACGATTGGACGCCAACACGACGGTCAAAACCAGTGACGACTTCTTTGCCGACAGAGACAAGGCTTTTCAGTACGACCGAGAGGTTATCAACATGGCGACCATGAACGAGTTCATCATCCTCAACACCAAGGATCCCGAGACTGGTGCGGAGCGCGCTGTGACGAGTCTGGACGGCCGGGATTTCGAAGAGGCGCACTATCCGCACAACTTCCACCAAGGTCACCACGATGAGTACACGCTTCTGGATAGTTCGACCCATGCCATCAATCTCTTTGTGCGCTCCGACGCGGGCAAAGAGCGATCCTTTGGGTCTATTATCAAGAGCAACTCGAACGGCACATCCTACGTCCTGAGCGCCGCCAATGTCAATAGCGACGAACACATGTATGTCGACTTTGAAAAGGTACCAGGCGTCGAAGGCGTCGTGTTGATCAACATGGTTGCCAACGCGGCCCAAAGGAACGAGAAGAAGAAAGTCCTCCAGACCAAAATCTCGCACAACGACGGATCCCAATGGGGGTATCTACCTCCTCCAGCCACGGACGTCGAAGGGAAGTCATACTCTTGCAGCAGCACCCAGGGAGATGAGAACTGTGCACTGCACTTCCACCACTACACGGAGCGCGAGGACAAGCGCCGCACCTTTGCGGCCGACACAGCAGTCGGCTTCATGTTCGGCGTAGGAAACGTGGGCTCCAGCCTCGGCGATATTAAAGACGCAGACACCTTCATGACCACTGACGGAGGCATCACTTGGAAAAACGTCAAAAAGGGCCATTGGACCTGGCAGTACGGCGATCAAGGCTCCATCATGGTCCTCGTGCAGCGCGCCACGCCCAAAAACCCCATCAAGACCAAGATCATCTCGTACTCGACCGACGAAGGCGTCACGTGGAAAGACCATGAATTCCACGACAAGGATGTGACGGTCCTGGACATCACAACGCTCCGCTCCGGCACATCCCGCAACTTCTTGCTCTGGTGCATGGACGGCGACGAGAAGATGATGGCTATCAATCTGGACTTTAGCGGCCTCGCGGACAAGGCGTGCCAGTACGACAAGGATTCGGAGTCGGAGTCTGATTATTCGCTGTGGACGCCCAAGCATCCGCTCCAGACTGACGATTGCGTGTTTGGTCACAAGGCGAGGTATCTTCGGAAGAAGACGGATCGGAAGTGTTTTAATGGGGGGCAGAATCTGAAGAGATTGATCGATTATGAGAATTGTGAATGCAAGCGCGCGGACTTTGAATGGTATGTCTTGATGATGATGATGATGATGATGATGATGATGATGATTGTCGCCGATATGACGATGAATATGCACTCACACTTGGATATCGTAACTAACACAACCTCTCAGCGCCTACAATTTCGAAATCTCCGACTCCTCCGGCCAATGCACCCTCGTCAAAGGCCTAGACCCCCTCTCCGGCCAAGAACTGTGCACCCAAAACCCCAACGCAACCTCGTGGTTCGAGCCTACCGGGTACCGCCGCATTCCCCTATCTACCTGCTCCGGCGGCAAAGAAATGGACAAGACGGCCCCCGAACATCCCTGCCAAGGCCACGAAGAGGAATTTGAGAAGAAGCACCGCACGTCTGGGTGGGTCGTCTTCTTCGCGGTGGTGATTCCGCTGGGGCTAGCGTCCGCGATAGGATGGTACATGTACAGAAACTGGGATGGCAAGTTTGGACAGATTCGCTTGGGGGATTCATCGTCGTCGACGTCGAGGTTTGATAGTGATCGACTGTGGGTCAAGTATCCCGTCATGGCGGTCTCTGCGGTGGCGGCCGTGGTGGTGACGCTGCCTCTGCTTGTGGGAGGGTTGTGGAGGACGACGATGGGGTCGTATGATCGATTGCGAGGGGGAGGAGGGGGAGGAGGGGGCGGAGAGAGAGGCTGGTTCTGGCAAGGACCGAGGCGGTTTACAACGAGGGATAGCTTTGCGCGGGGGAGGGGGGATTATGCGGTTGTGGATGACGTTGAGGGGGAGTTGTTGGGGGAAGAGAGTGATGAGGAGGTTTGAGTTGGGTGTTTGTGTGTGTGCTGTACGCCCATATGGATCGTATTAGTATAAGATTTATGTATGTTGTACGGCTTTCAAGGCGTTGATCGCGGGATGTAGATTTGTTGAATGTATGTATCATGTTGCATGTGCGCATCGAATAACATGCACGTTTGTTTCATGAGTGTTGTGTGTTACATACTGTGTTCATCATGCGTATCTTGTGTTCATCATACATATATGTCGTATGCATGTACACAACCCGACGTACATATATGTAGTAGACCGTAGGTACGGAGTACATACTGATATTGTATGTATGTAACCTGCACGTTAAAGTATGTGCATTGTGCATTGATGATATCCACGCAAGTACCTACTCCGTAGGGTACATGAGATATGTACCAAGTTTACTCCAGAGTCCATATACATAGCGGCACCCTATTCATCCAAAACAGAGTGAAAACATTATTAGCACGTCCAAACAAAAAACAGAGCCTCTTGACTTACTCGGAAAAAGTAACACAACCATCATTTCACGACGAAGCGAACCCCCAAGAAACCGAACCGGAATCAAACACAGAACAAACGACCACCACGTGCAGGTCTGAACAGTCTTTAAGAAAAGCCATTATATTATTACTTGTCAGGGGGAAACAACAGAAAATGCAGGCGCACGCACATCATTCCATATCTACACCCACATCTACTCCGTACACCTACCTACACACATGAATCATGAACCATGGTCCATGATACACTACACGAGACACTTCTCTCCCCCCCCTCCGTCTTTTTCCATCCCTCGCAGACACACCCACCTGGCACCCACACTGTGTCACACTCGGCGGACGGGCCGAATCTGAGAATGACCCTGAGTTACATACAGTAAACACGGACACGGTGTCACGGTATGAAACACGATCGTCTAGTATGAGCGCGTGTGCATATGTATAGGTACATATGCTCTACGGTACTAAGTAACTTGCGCGCTTTGACGGTCTATATTGAACCACTGTAGTCTGTACTCTGTAGGTAAACATTCTAATTCCTGCCTGCATGCAGGCTGCTGTTTCTTATTATTAGTCCGATAGTCCGAGTCCTACCACCAGAACTTGTGAATGAACCAAGGTTGAAGAAGGGCTGTGCAAGTGCAATACGAGCACAAGTCGCTTGGACATGGCTACACCATCGTTTTACGTGGCGTAATGGAGGACCTGGAACCAGAAACATGCAGATATCTACTTCCCAATCCTGACGATAAACAACGGTGGTTTATAGCCAGTATATAGCCATAGCAGGTAGCCGTGACTATGGAGTACATACACGTGTGCGGCGTGCCACGACTCGTCCTTGTCACTACCTAGTACGTTGGACACCTTCAACTTCCATAAAGTACAACCAAAATGTAAATAGTCATGAAACGCTTCGTAAAATAAAGTAGAGTTTGCTATTGCATTCATCTACTTGGCAAGAATGAGGGCTAAATGATACAGAAGAACATGGGTATATAAATCGCCAACACAAGGGAAACCACCGTCAACGTACTTGCAGTGCGCCGTGGTAATGCACGTGATGCCAGCGCGTTTGGCAGTTGCATGATTGCATCCATGATTGCCCGTATCTTGGACCACACCATGAAGCAATCTACGCAAAAAGAGGCAACAATAGACAAACGGACAACAACGTGCAGTGATGCTCACCATCAGAGTCACGCTCGTCTTACACGGTTCCACAATCGCTTCATCACGCCCTCATCATTCGCCCATGAACCCTCTTGGTCCATCGCAGCCAACTGTCTCTCAATACTTGGCTTGGTGTGAACTCGTCTCACCTGAGACGCCGCCAAGCGTGGCTCGTGGACGTTCCTGATGTGATACGGTTTCTGCTCAGCAGACATCTTTTGCCAACCATACATTTGCTCCTCGTTCGCGCGAAGATCCGGTCGTGTCAACGTCATGCGCAGCGTCATTTCTCGCAACGTGGCCGGTGCGTGCGCAGTATCCTCCTTGCACCCCTGGCTCTGTCTAGTCTCATCCCAGGTTGCCTGCATCGGCTTCATGAGCAAGGCATTGTCTATTATCGTGGACGGTGTTCTTGGCGAATTGGGTTCCATCGTGGAAGCTTCGTCATCATCGCTATAATTGGGAAATTCGTCGTCCTGTGCACATGGTGGCAGTTTACCCATTCTCGAACTTGATCGCTCTTCTTGCGACGCCGCCCGCTTGCGCCCACTGGCGTGTACTTTGTCCGAGGCATCTTCCAGGGATGGAAACCCGAATTCAACGGCTTCATCAAACTTGTTCGCGGAAGCCAGGTACACGCGCAACTTCATTCTCGCATCAGGATCTTGATAATGGGCCGCTGCCGGGTCCACAAAGGTTGTCGAGTCAGGGACTGTCTGTCTGTTGGGCGTGATGAGGGACAGAGCCCGTGATCTCCTCCGGAAATGCCCATGACCCGGCGAGCTTGGTATGGATGTATGGGGAGATGCAGCAACAGAAGTCCGCACCGAGCCCTTTTTGATAGGTGGCCGATGCATCGCTACAGACGCACGATGTCCAAACGGTAGTTTAGCGACGGAGAGATGCTTGCCGAACAGATGATCCCATTTGGTTGAAACCGCCACGTTTTCGTCGCCATCATCAAAATTGAAGTCGTCGAGGGCAAGTTTCAAGTCCAGGTCCTCGCTCTCTTCAAGCCAGCCGAGCGACTCCAACAAGGCGTCGGTGCCACTGGCTGTGTTGTGAGCGACTGCGGCTGCGGCCATATCTGAGCCAGTTGTGCTCGGCGGGTAATCCGCTGACAAAGAGACCATCTCGGCCTCTTGGGGTATGCAGTCTGTGGAATCAGTTGCAAGGTGCTCCGACCCAAGTGTCTGCTGTGACTGGTGTTTTCCTAGCCGAAGCGTGGAATCCTCAGGTGTGTCTCGCTGAGCCTGAGCACTCGAAAGGTCAACAGATCGCGTGTCTGGGCAGGCATCTATCCGCAAAGGTTTGCTTTTGCCGTGAATGCGACGATGAGGTGCGTTCTCGAGCTCGTCCTGACCAAATGCGAGTTTCAGTATTGGTAATTGTTGGTCTCGGTCGTCGTCGAAGGAAAGCATCGCCAGACGACAGTCGAGCTTATCCTGGGCAGGTGGAATGGTATCTTCTGGACTGCGCATTGTGCGCCGACGTTCAGAAGTAAAGGAATACTGCGCCCATGCCAGCAAGGAGACACGTCAGTTCGAGGCATCGGAAGTTTGAATACAGGGAGAAAAGGGAGAAGAAATGGGCGTTGCGAAAGAGGGAGGGAAAGGAAGGGGGGGAGCGAATAATACAAGACGAAAGAATGACTGCCGATCATTGTCAACAAGGAGGAAGGGAGAGTGGATGTGATTATCTTGGGGCTCGCCATCTGACTGTGCGTGTGTGTGTGGTCACTGGTAGGTATGTATGTAGGTACATATGTACCAAAATGTACGTAACTGGACGAAACAATGTTGTCCGCGGCAGCTGCCTCATAATAAGGAGCTGCTCGAAGAGGAATGGCGTCTCATCCCAGCTGTCGCAACTGTCCTGATACGGTCTCGTGTGGCGTCACCAAGGATGGGGCAGCCCGCCGTTGGTGGACAGAGCGGAGAGCAGACGGGAAGGGGGGTTCCTGCGTTCCTGAGCACGGAGCACATGTTGGCAAGAGATGGGCGGGAAGGAGACATCCAGTTCCTGCCCAATGCCATCTGCTTCGTCTGGTTGGGGCAGGCGGGGGCAAGCGGAGAAGCGCACATCCAAGGCAAAGAGGGAATGTTGAGGAAGGGGAAAAACAATGCAAGGAACACAAGGGAATTAATAGTAAGAGACGCAAGAATGACAAGGTAAACAAGGGAATCGACGAGCAGCAGAAAGCATCTGTTGCTTGGGGCTCGCCTCCCCGGACAACGACGAGTTGGCCAAACCCGTCAAATACCTAGGTAGGTACCTATGTAGGTATGTAGTGTCCGTCAGTGCGTATCGACGCAGGATCCAGACAACGCCAACTTTTAAAAGGGCGAGACCCGAGGAAACAATGGCAGTCATTGCGCCTGCGTGTGTGCAGCTCAGGGTCCAATTGAGACGGGCATTGGGCGCGAGTAAGTCGTAATCACTAGATGACGACGTACAGAACGACGAGATGCTCCCTGCAAGTACATATGTATGTGCACGCAGAAGTCGGGGGTCGCGCGTGGCGGTACGACTGTGACATGTTGGCTGCGGAGTAGGTACCTATGTACATACGGAGTACCTGGCTGCAACTTTGCATAGGCAAAAAGAAAAGGGCTTCAACAGGACGATTGTGACGTCTTGTTCAATGTTGCGCGTCGGCTGCTGCCAACCGATCCCCGACTTGCTTCCCGCTGGCAGCAGGCAAAGCTCAAGGCACCGCCAAGATTCATCGTGCATGGCATTGCCGCGACAAGTGGTACGTGCCGTGCATATGCAGGCAACAGGACCCAGCAGAAGCAGAGTTTGCGCTTGAGCCACAATCGGGTATCGGGCATGGGCCGAATGTGTGTATGTACGGAGTATGTACAACGTCGTGCGACAAGGCTCGCCCGTCCGGCTCACGGCTTTCTTCCCTTTTGCCTTCGTCTTGATCCGGAAGGATACATATTATCTTCTTCCGCGTTTCACTCGCTTTGATTGCGCTTGCGTCTAGTCTGCTCGCTGTTTCGTCTGTGCGCCTCCCGTTGCGAAGGGAGGCTGATTGCTACAGACTCTTCATGAAACGACTTCGTTTAAAAGAGCTGCTCAAGATCGTGTCTGTGCATCACATGCCCGCCGATACTCAAGTCTTGCACTTCCATCCGTCGAACGTGTTGTAACAATTTCACTCACCTCGCGTTGTATAGTGGGCGGCGATGCTCCGAAGCTTTCTCTGGTCGTCGTTGACATTGTCGGCGAATTATCCGACGAGGTACACCTTCTGCTTCTGTACCCTGAGCTTTGCCGAGAGTTCGACGCGCTCTGATTGTTGTCACCCCTGTTCTCCTGGCTAATGCTCTGCGATCGATTTTTGACTGGTGGCCTTGGCCTCGGCTCAGATATAATGCGGTCAGGCAGCCTCGGTTCGCCTTGATGTCGGTGTCGTCGTAATGCAAGTTGACCCTCATAGCCATTGCCAGTATTTTCGTCAATACTTTCTGGCTGTCGAATAGGAGCTAGTTGACGCAGGACACCGGCGAGGAGAGATTGTCGGCGTTGGCGATTGATGGAGCTTGTCGAGCTGGTGCATGTCGTGATTGTTGTTCCACAGCTTGGAAACGTGGCAAAGTTGCGCGCGCTACTGCCAGTTTCCATATCGCCTCGGGCAGCAGTCGAGCCATGGCTAGATCGTCTATCGCCCAAGTCGATGCGTGAGATCCTGTTACTCATCGTAGTGAATGCCAAATGGAGTGCTTGATGCAGACGACAGAGCAGGAAGATTGCACCACCGAAATATGAACAGGTGACAGGTCAAGCCATGAAACGAGAGAGAAAGAGTAGGTAGGTATGTACACCGTAATGTCTGTCTGTAGGGACCCCGAGTCAAAAAAGCTTCTTCAACTCAAATCCTCGAACGAGAAACGGGACTCTCATGTGGAGGAATCCTTCGTCGCGTGGCCGCCCCCCTGCGTATTGCATCTGAGCCATGATTAATAGCCCAGCAGTGACCTGATTGTATGTACAGGAACTGCCGCCTAAAATTCACGGTCCGATTGACCAGGAACATGGACTTATGTATTAGGGTGTGATCCACGAGCGGCTGCAAGAGTTTACAGAGCCTGAAAAGCCAGCTTAATTGCATATTTTGGACGCTTCGTTTGCAGGCTCGCTTAAAAAGATAGGGAAATTCG
>SRQH01000779.1:0-11128 GCA_018360345.1 Claviceps sp. LM84 group G4
AGACATGGCTGCTCAAAGATGATGGGTTGGTTTTTGGATGAAGCTAAATTGACGCGTCGCGACGAAAAGTGGAGAGATTTTCGCGTTATTCATTTGGGGCCACTGTACATGGGAGGTACCTACCTAGGTAGGTAACCAGGTCCACACTCACAGCCTCACAGGCGACGAGGTCACGTGGTAGATAGCCCACATAGTGGCCCAAGGCCCCAAAGTGATACATAACGCGAAAATCTTCCCACTTTTCGTCGCGACGCGTCAATTTATTCGCTTCATCCAAAACCAACCCATCCACTTTGAGCATCCATGTGTACGCCACCACCTTTGAAGCCATTCAAAAAACATACGACGCCACGAGCACAGTGCAGCTAGTTACACAATCTACACTCATTCTCACCCCTGCAACCCTGACAATTGGTAGCAATTGCTCCGATCGGACCAGAAAACCAAACCAAAACCAGAACCAAAACCAAAACCAAACCAAGACTTTTTCATACGCCATCATTACTTAGCTTCTTTACTCTTTTTTTCTGTTGTCTCATTTTTGATGTCGGACAAGTTACAACCACATACGGGAGGCGCAGCAACTCTTTCGTTTCCTGCAAGCAGACCGACGGAGCGATATCGTTTCGCGAGACGACTACACGAGCATCGAATGAGTTGCCCGAGACCGTCCGTTGTTAGACGGACACGACTTCGATTTTCCGGTGGAATGGGCGGGCGCGAGCAGACAATTCCACACGTTTCTTAAGCATTGGCGGCAGACTAACGCAACGAAATTCCCAGCTTCGAGCGACATGACCAGCTCTCTCCCGCACCCAGAGTACAAACGATCTTTCCGAGTTTTTGGCAGGAAGATTCGAGCGATTGCACTTTGGCAGTGGGGTAACTGTGCGCGGCTCTACTCATGTGAGCGAGAAGGGAAGGAGCAACGCACAGGAAGGCAACCGAAGACCGTGGAACAACCCCCCCCCTTCCCCATCCTACTACCTCTCCATTGTCGTCTGAACAGTCCCGTGAATCGTTTCCATCAGAAGTCCAATATGCGGTTACACCAGCCAACAATCATCAATTTCGTGTCACCCGCGGAGCGCCGAGAATACCAAGACACCACGAGGCATATCGCGATCAATTTGGCAACCTGCAGCTGCGCCACCCTGAACAAGTGAACGTCGAACCAGTACCAGTGCACGTGGAGCCACGACGTCAACAAATCACTGAGATGGAACCCCAACGGAGCAGTTCAAACTCCCGACGAAGCAGCTCTCGGAATCTCAGCATGAAGATGTGGAGGAGATTCCGAACACCTCAAGAGCTGGAGGGCGGAATGACATGTACCAAGTGGTGATGCAGCTGTTACAACAGCAGAAGGCCATCCAAGAGCAGCAGAGTATCACGCAGGCAGCAATGCTGCAGGCTCTGCAGCTGATCAGCCGAGGTTAGTCTACCCAACCTGCCATACTGTCCACATCGGACAACTACCAGGGTGCAGCTGTGCAGAGTACTCCCCCTCTGCGACCGTCAGACACTGGGTTCTTCGATTCAGACGTAGCAGATGAAAAAAAAGCCAAGGAGCGAGGAGCGACACCCGTGACCGCTACCAAAACGGACACCAAACCGGGTTCCAGAATACAGTCCAGCAGCCACAAGGCCAAAATGATGCTCGGGATCGGCCTCGTCCTGACGCCGACAGAGCTATTGTGCCATTTGGTGACATGCCGAGACGAGACACTGGCAGACAGACAGCCGCGCACATTGTCTCATGACGTCATTGAAATTTGAATGAAGAGGCAAGCAAGCTGCAAGCTATTGCCAGATCGAGTGGGACCTACAGGCAAGTATAAATACGTATGATCTGTACGTTAGTGGGATTTTGAGGAAGCCAAGACGTCACATCACCACAGTCAGAAAAGGGGTTACAGTTAAACCTCAAAGCTCAGACGTTCAGGTGCCTTGCCATGGTGCATGCAGTCGACACACCATGTTTACAGTTTCAGAGTCCGCACTTCTTTGGCGCCGACGTCGCCGGCACGATTCATTGCGATTATGGGAAACCCAATCTGAGCCTTCTACG
Organism: Claviceps sp. LM84 group G4; assembly: GCA_018360345.1. Classification (NCBI taxonomy): domain Eukaryota; kingdom Fungi; phylum Ascomycota; class Sordariomycetes; order Hypocreales; family Clavicipitaceae; genus Claviceps; species Claviceps sp. LM84 group G4. The sequence goes on from SRQH01000779.1 coordinate 2,072, forward strand.
ATTACCCATGCTGGACCAACTTACTCATACGGAGTCTGCATACATATTACAAGTTCTAGCCTCTAGGCGCCTGTTGAAGCTGTCTTACAATCTGAGCATGTAGTTGGCATTCCTCCTACCTAGGTACCTAGGTGATAGGAGATCCGAGTACCCATAACACTCACTCGTAGTCTCGTTCAAGTCACGACACTAACGAAGCCTGAAGGATGGATAAGCCTCTCGACGTAGCGCAATGAACGCATCGTACCTCTCACATGGTGGGGTAAGATTGGCCTTGGTACATAGATATTTGGCCCCTGGATTTGGCCAAAGAAGGAATGAAACATATATTGAAGGGGATATTGACGGTATTAAATTGGGAGTGGCTTCGCTGTTGAAGCGCGTACGGAGTACATGGGAACCCTGAGGTCTTGGCGTTGCGCCCAAACAAGTTCAACTTCCGTGCCATCCCCTTCGCACAGAAACCAGCCAGCACAGCCAACCGATACCTTATTGGTACACAGTACAAGTTCGTTCTTGTTTTCGAGGAGTAAAAAAAATCGTCGTACGGCGTAGACTGATCCAAGGCTGATCTTCCGGAGCTTCTTCGTCATGTGCGAGTCTCGAGATGCATTCGCCGATCAACCGAGACGCGGCCTTGTAAGTACATATCTACACGCCTTCTCTATACGCTTCCAAGACGGAACTCTGAGTCTCTGTTATGGATTAGTCTTTGACTAATCGTGGATAGATAAGCGGCAAGTCTGGGATGATTACTTGAGACTCCCCCCACTGGGCGTGGAGGTACTTAAACAGCTAGGAGGGCATTCTTGTCCTTTCTCTTTCTTTCTCTCCTTCTTCTATAGTTTTATTGATAACCATTTCCTCTCGCGCATACATCCAATATCCGTGACGAACCCTTACAGTCTCCAATCGGTGGAGAGAGTGCAGGTCCAATCCTTGCAACGTCATGATCATGACCTAATACAGCCATGGGAATGCCAAATCACTCTGGCTTGCGTCCGTACACAATCTGCACCATCATATAGCTATGAACCTTGGGGTTTCGGATCGCCTTACGAATAGTAGCGAGCCATGCGTGATACTCGTCTTCCGGCTTTTGGATACTTTTCCAAAGCATCTGGGTGTAACCTGGTGACCAAAGATGAGTATCATCTACTCATTCATGAATAGAAGTAAAGGAAAGAAGGGGGGTCTCATACCTTGAAGGTCATTCTCCATAGCCTCTCGGGCAAAACGCCCGACTTCAGCCAATTTTCGATCTTTCGCCCAAGGTCCGATAGGGATCTAGTGACGAGTCAATTCATTTATTGAACGTCCAATAGGCTATTTGATAGCAGCACATACTTTGTATCGAACGACCCGCTTATCGATGAAGCCAGCCTCGTCAAGAGCTTGTGGTAGTATTTCTTTGACGAACAGCGGACAATTCAGGATCGTGCCGGCCTTTCGAAATAGCTCTCCAAACGAGGAAAGGGCAGGCTCTAATTCGGTCGACCCGTCGTCGCTGCGAAACTCAGATTCATACTCTAGAGACTCCACCCATCCTCCTGGCGCGCAGCATCTGTAGGCTTCTTGGAAGAAGGCTGTCCAGTCTTGAATGCCGCCCACGATATATCGCATGTGAATAAATTCAAAATGGTTGGCGTTCCAAGTCCACTCGAGCGTCGCGTCGTCTATTTCGAAGCAAAGGTTTGGAGGGACCCACTGCGGTTGGCAAGAAGAAAGATCTGTACCAACGACTGAAGCATTGGGAAACTGGTCGGCGAATTCGCTATTCGATTTTGTTAGCTTGCTGCGGTATAGATATTACTGGGTTTTGTTCGGTCTTACATTGCCCAGATGCCTGAAGACTTTGTCAGCGACAGCCATAGGTATGTGATAACATTCCGATTATGTATAACTCACCGGAGCCTGTACCGACATCAAGCACCCGCTAAAGATGATCGCTCAATCAGTATGAAGAGGAAGACCTTTAATGCGCCCGAGTTCCTCAGCGCCCCTAGCTGGCACATACATGAACCTTATCTTTCTCAAGTGGTGAGAGAAATAGCTGGTCGTCAAGAAGGATTGTGAAGAAATGGTGGCTAAACGTCACGTTAGCGTGCAAGTCCGCCAACAACGTGGTCCCGTGGTGACTAGAACCATAATTCCTCCGATTCGAGCTGCTGGTCGTCGTTGGGCATGAAATAGTTGGTCGTAAACCTATCACTATGATAGGTGCGGCCATGAATTTGACGGTACTCGAGAACACTGGACGCGATGGACGTGGTGGAACTTTGTCTACGATGGACGTTAGGAAATTGGGATGTCGAATCGACAGTGATATTCACAAACTCTTCGGAGAAGATTGAATCGATCTCATCTTGATCATTCACCTAAAGATTGCATTAGACTCACATGTATGCACATGTATCATGTATGCTCTGGTCACTCAACGCGACTCAGACTTACAGGAACGTCCTCCGCAGCGATCAGGTCGTTCCCGGTCTGGGTTGGACTCGCCGCATGTGGTTGTGCTGTAGACATTGTCTCAAAAAGTCATTGGACATTAAATGAAGAGACAAGCAAGCTGTTGGCAGATCGAGCGGGAAATACGCAAGTATAAATACCTACTGTACCTACCTGGTAAGGAGATAGGACACGTTAGTGGAGTTGTGGAGGAAGCCAAGACGTCATCTCACCACAAACAATCGGAAAAACTGTTAGATTCAGACCTCAAAGTCCAGACATCAGGTGCCACCGTGCCTTGCCAATTTGTACCTCAATACACCTTGTTTGCTTGCTTCTACGGAATAGAAGTCGCCGACTCTGTTTCTTGCTGTGATAGGGAAATCCGGTCTGGGCTATCTACGTATAAAAGTTGGACCGTCCAACTCGTACGATTCATGAAGTAAAGAGCCGCGAGTATTTACATACAAGTTCTAGGCGCCTTTCCAAGGTGTCTTACAATCTTGGCATGTGGCTGAACCGCATCCACCCTTGAACATCGCCCCCACGGGCCACGTTCTTTTAGGGCATTCACTTGTTTGAGTCGCAACATTCCTGAGAATGAGGGATTGAAGGGAGAGATGCTTGGAAACCCCAATTTTTTTCTTCGTCCACTTTTTTTCCCTTTCGATTCAGATTCAGTCTATTTCCTCTATTTACGGAGTCTTCAAGAATCTGCAGGTGTCGCCGTTGTCGACTTTCTCATGCTGCTGGATCTATCTTTTCTCTCTATGTTCTTTTGTCCTCAATTTATCTTGGACGAGGGGAGAGCCTTTCGGCGTGGCGTGATGGACGCGTCTTTGCTCTTGCGTGGCAAAATATTGAAAACATGGTGATGTTGGGCCCTGGAGCAGGCAGAATGGAAAGAATGCAACATCTTTGGACAGGGATACTGATAGCATTTAGGTGTGTCTTGGGACTTCTAGGTCCGAGGACGTTGCGCCCAACGAGTCCAACATGGCAACGCCATCTTTGGCAGAGCCCAGTCGGTACAGTCAACCGACACCTTTTTGCTGCAAGCTCCTTGTCGTTGTCACTGATGGTTCACTTGACAACAAAGTGGTATCACGCTGCAATTTGCAAACACGAGGCAACAGTAATAATGGCGGCAGTATGCTTTCTAAGCGCTATGGAAGAGTAGGATCTGTCTAGCGTCATGGGCATACAGCCGTTCAAATTCGGAATCACTCGGGCTTGCGTCCGTACACGACCTGCACCATCCCATAGCTGTGAACCCTGGGATTCCGGATCGCCTTACGCATACTAGCAAGCCACACGAGATACTCGTCCTCTGGCTGGTGAAGGCTTTGCCAAAGCATTTGAGTATAACCTGATAATCAGAGATGAGCGTTCGCCGTTGTTTACTCTTTTATTCGTATAGGTATTATGTATAGCAAAGAGGGATTCATACCTTCAAGGTCATATTCCAAAGCCTCTCTAACAAAACGCCCGACTTCAGCGGATTTGCGATCTTTCGCCCAGGGTCCCATGGGGATCTAGTGACGAGTTAGTTCCTTCATTGAACGTTCAAAAGGTAATTGGACAGCAGCACATACTTTGTATCGAACAACCTTTTTGTCGATGAAGCCAGCCTCGTCGAGAGCTTGTAGCTGTATCTCTTGCACGAATAGCGGACGATTCAGGACTTTGCTGGCCTTTCGATATAGCTCTCCATACGTTGCAAGAACAGGCTCCAGTTCGGTCGTCCCGTCGTCGCTGCGAAACTCAACATCATACTCTACAGACTCCACCCATCCTCCTGGTGCGCAGCATCTGTAGGCCTCTTTGAAGAGGGCCGTCCAGTCTTCAATGCCACCCACAATATAGCGCATGTGTATGAAGTCGAAATGATTATCGCTCCATGTCCACTCGAGCGTCGCGTCGTCGATTTCGAAACAAACGTTTGGTGGAACCCACTGCGGTTGGCAAGGAGAAAGATCTGTGCCAACGATTGAAGCATTGGGAAACTGGTCGGCAAATTCACTATTTGAGTTGTAAGCATGCAGCGGTTATACATGTTGGGTTTTGTCGGTCGTACATTGCCCAGATGCCTGGGAAATTGGTCAGCCACAGCCGGATGTGATAATTCCTGACTTCAACTCACCGGATCCCGTCCCGACATCAAGCACCCGCTAAATTAAAACTGAATGAGTATGAGGAAAAAAGGTCGCAGTGCGTTTGAGTTTATCGGAGCGCCTGGCACGTACGTGTATTTTCTCTTTCTCGAGCGGTGCAAGAAATAGCTGGTCGTCAAGAAGAATCGTCAAGAAATGGTGACTGCATGCCGAATTAGCGTGCAAGTTCGCCGACAACGTGGGCTCCTGGCTTGCGGTGAGTAGAACCATATCGCCTCTGACTCGAGCTGTTTGTCATCGTTTGGGATAAAATAATTGGCCGCGAACTTGTCACTATGATAGGTGCGGCCATGTATTTGACGGTACTCCAGGATGCTGGATGCAATGGAGGTGGTAGCACTTTGACTGGTGACAGACTGTCAGAAAATACTAAAAAGACGTGCATCGTGAGAAACACTGACTCTTCAGAGAGTATAGAACTGATATTGTTTTGATCATCAATCTAAGTATTATATCAGCCTCAGTGATTGTTCATTTCGAGGCGACCGAGGCTTACAGAAAGGTCCTTTGCCGCAATCAGGTCGTTCGCGGTACTGGATGGACGGTGCTTATTTACGTGTGCTATTGACATGATGATATCAGATGTTTCAAGAATGCCATTGGAAAACAAGAAAGTTACGACCAAATCGAGCAGGATCCTGGCTAACTTATATATGAATCAAGAAGTATGATCGTTAGTCAGTGGAGGTGTGACCGAGCCAAGCTGTCGTCACACCACGGTCGTAGAAGTTGCTACAAAACATGGGCACGAGACATCCCATGTTGGGAGGTACAGAGTACATACATCATGTTTCAGGCACTTCAATTCCCGAATGATGATAGGTACACTACATATTACATATTACATAACGCAAGGCAAGGCAAAATAACCTGAAGGTAACGTGATAAACTCTGGCTCGACTAGGAAACCAGCATCGAGCAACTAATCGAGCAAGAAAATGAGCACGAGATGCGTAAGACGCTCATAGCCGGTGACAGCTAAAGCGTTACATATTATCGGAGGTTTTGGGGACATACACTGCAGCCGTCGTAATCTTATCGCTTATTCCCTTCAATGTCTCCACGGTTCGGTAGATTTGCTGATAGCGGAAGACGCGGCAATGCCGATCAATGCCGAAGCAGCGAAATTCTCGAAGAAATGGGAGAATTGCGCCTTCTACATTGCATTTTACCCCGCGAGCTGCTGCTTGAACCCTTGAACCTCACTCTCTGTAAGGTGACATTCTCGTCGTCGCGCCCAACAAGCTCCACACCACCCTCTTTTTGCAGGTACATACCTACCTACCTATGTACTCCGTATACGGTATGTATCAGTCGCAAAAGCAACCGGGGAGGAACAAGGGATCGTACGAGAATCGTGATGTATGTAATGTGCGAGTGGTCTTCGCTGACCAATCGACGCGCGGGTTTGCACGATGCCCGGTTTGTACACGCCTTCTCTCTGAGTCTCCAATCGGTCGGGAGCATCCGTGACCATTTAAGATTCAAGAAGTGTGAGAGCGCTCCGTTCGTCGCACGAGACATCGCGATGCACGATGGTGTGACGGGCCAAGTTACTCTCGTCGAGCAAAGAGAAAGCCGTCCATAGTCCACGTTGGGTACATGGCACACTTCCGGCTAGAGAAGTCAATGATCAGATGAGAAGACCTTCCTTGTCGCGAGACGACATCTTAAGCGACGCATTGCCAGAGTCCCGTGGCGTATCAGATCAGAAAAGCGGCAGCTCGAGGCGAATACCAACTTAGACAATTGTGCCACGCCTACGGACTTACGTAGCATTTTGGTTCACGACTGGGTGAGGGTAATTGTTGGCAAGGTCAATTAATCACTCATGGTTAGCGTCGGCTCTGTGATTGTTCACAGTACAGACCAAGGTAGCAGCGATGAGGCAAATTGTTGACAGAATGCTTTTTTCGGCGCTATAAATGATATGGATCTGTTCAACGTCATGGTTCAAACTAGCCTGGCGAATACCGAATCACTCTGGCTTGCGTCCGTACACAACCTGCACCGGCATATAGCTATGAACCTTGGGGTTTCGGATCGCCTGACGTAAACTCGCAAGCCACACGTGGTACTCGTCTTCTGGCTTTTGAACACTTTGCCAAATCATCTGGGTGTAACCTGATCACCAAAGGTGAGCATTGTTTACTATTCCATGAAATGTGTCTAGGTAAGAGAAGGTACCATACCTTGAAGGCCATACTCCAAAGTCTCTCGGGCAACACGACCGACTTCAGCGAGTTTGCGATCTTTTGCCCAGGGTCCAATGGGAGCCTAGTGACGTGTTAGTTCCGTGGGTTCAATGTCCAAAAGACTCTTGAATGGCAGCACATACTTTATATCGAACAACCCTTTTGTCGATGAAGCCAGCGTCGTCAAGAGCTTGTTGCTGTATGTCTTTCACAAAGAGGGGAAGATTCATGGTTTTGCTGGCCTCTCGAAACAGCTCTCCATACGAAGCGAGCACAGGCTCCAGCTCGGTCGACCCGTCGTCGCTGCAAATCTCAGGTTCGTACTCTACAGACTCTACCCATCCTCCTGGCGCACAGCATCTGTAGGCTTCTTTGAAGAGGGCCGTCCAGTCTTGAATGCCACCCACGATGTAGCGCATGTGGATAAAGTCGAAGTGTTTGTCATTCCAAGTCCACTCGAGCGTGGCGTCGTCGATTTCGAAGCAAACGTTTGGTGGCACCCACTGCGGTTGGCAAGGAGAAAGATCCGTACCAACGACTGAAGCATTGGGAAACTGGTCGGCGAATTCGCTATTCGATTTTGACATTTTGTAAGCTTGCTGCGGTAGAGATGTTACTGGGTTTTGTTCGGTCTTACATTGCCCAGATGCCTGAGATCGATCATCGGTCAGCGACAGCGATATGTAACAAAATCCCGATTGCTCGGTATAACTCACCGGATCCCGTGCCGACATCAAGCACCCGCTAGAATGGTCGCTCCATTAGTATCAAGAGGAAAGACTTTGTGCGTCTGAGTCATCAGAGCGTCCAGCTGGCACATACATGGATCTTATCTTTCTCAAGTGGCGCAAGGAACAGCTGGTCGTCAAAAAGAATCGTCAGGCCATGGTGGCTGAAAGTCACGTTAGCATGCAAATTCGCCGACAACGTGGGCTCGTGGTGACTAGAACCATAATTCCTCCGATTCGAGCTGCTGGTCGTCGTTGGGCATGAAATAGTTGGTCGTGAACTTATCACTATGATAGGTGCGCCCATGGATTTGACGGTACTCGAGGACGCTGGACGCAATCGACGATGTGCAACTTTGACTGGGATAGATGTCAGGAAACCTGAATAACGTTCGAATTCCGAGATTCACAAACTCTTCGGAGAAGATAGAATCGATCTCATCTTGATCATTTACCTGAAAATGCATTAGACTCGCATATGGTTTACACAAAGCGAATTAGACTTACAGAAATGTCCTCTGCAGCGATTAGGTCGTTCCCGGTATGGGTTGAACGCGGCGCATTTGCTTGTGCTGTAGACATTGTCTCACAAAATCACTGAACTCGAATGAAGAGGCAAGCAAGTTATTGCTAGATCGAGCGGGACCGACGCAAGTATTAATACCACGTAGGACTCAGGAGAGGACCTGAGGACCGAGGTACCTGGTATGTACCTGTAGGTACATGTAGGTATGATGCTGTACGTTAGTGGACTTTCGAGGATGCCTGTCATTGCCAAGACGTCGTCTCACCAGAGTCAAAAAAGGGTTACATACAATCAAGTGACAAGATCTCCAAGTTCAGACACCAGGTGCCTTGCCCGATGCCACATCGTACGTACACCATGTTTCAGGGATCGCGCTTCTACGGAGCAGGCAGACGTTGCCGGCACGAGTCCTTGCCATTTTGTATGACGTATAATAAGTTGGATCGTCCAATCTTATAGGAGTAAACACAAGTTCACTTTTCTAGTCGCCTATCGAAGGTATTTCTCCTAACTTCGGGGTACGTATCCCGCTGGCAGCTGCAAGTAATTTTTGCAGCTGTCCAGAATACCCCGACCCGACAGCTAATAAACGAGATGAACCCAGCTACCTAGGTAGCGAGTTCTGTTGCCAACACACCGCCCGACTCGACTGGTACGTATCATAACGACACGAACCTGCGATCTATTGCATCACAATTAAGAGTAATTCATGTCCGCAACGCGGAGTATCAAAGCACGAAAGACTGCTTGGTTGGACTCGTGATTAGCGATCCATTTGCGCACATCGAACATCGCGTAGGACCCTCATCCCCCCACCACTGGAAGTTGGAACCGGGCCCCTTCCATTGCCAAGTCCACTGAAGACCACTACCCAGTGCCTCCGGAAAAATAACGCCCAACACCACATTGGACCCATAATGAATCACCACACCTATTTATTTCACTTTTTCGCAGTCTGGCCATTTAAAATGTCAAAAATGTGT